>BQNB010099804.1:0-24845 GCA_026074375.1 Tanacetum coccineum | reverse complement strand
ACAGTATCCCAATCAACTAAAGTCGATTCATTACCACATGTTCATGCTCATTCTACAAAGACAATCTATCATGAAAGCTCAAGATAAAGACAAAGACTTTCGCTAACTCTGATTTGAAGCTTTCAAGATGAGGCATAGTATGAGAATTTTGGCCAAAGACACAAGATCGCAAGATGGCAAAGATGATAAAGACAATGACAAAGGCTCAAAGTAAAGATCGCAAAGCATGAAGGAACAAACCTACAACTAAGAACAAAGAGAAAGACCAAGACCACAAGAGCTTAATGACAAAAGCAATCTCATTGATCTCATGAAGGAATGTCATCAATGAACTCACTTCGGGGGAGATTGTTAGCCTCAAAATATTGAGTCGAACATGAAGTTCGTTCATTATGTATTTTAGTCTCGGTCAATCAATTAGTTAACGTTGTAATAGGAAAGTATCGGGAATCGGGCTCGATAGTTAAACTAATATTGTATATGTTTCGGGTTTAATCCCAAGCAAGTCCCGAGCCCGGTCTGAGTTATTTAACCCACTCGTTTACTTAATCGTGACGGGGTATATATATATCTTTTCCATTTGGAAAAGATATCTAACTCTTTCATTTACTAAGATATTCTTTCTAATAATATCTCTCTTTCTCTCTAACCTCTCTCTTGTCTCTCTCTCTAAAACCTTCATTTCTTCTTCTCTTTTCTTCTTCGATTCGTGGGTTGTTATATGTTATGAAGTGATTATCGGGATCCTACAACATGCTCCTGCATAGTCACTGTCAGTATATGCCACCAAATCAAAAGGTGAATCCTTAGGATACCAAAGGCCCAACTTAGGTTGACCTTTTAAGTATCTAAAGATCCTTTTCACAGCATGAAGATGTGAAACTTTAGGATTGACTTGGAATCTTGCACAAGCACATACTGCAAACATAATATCAGGCCTAGAAGAAGTTAGATACATCAATGATCCAATCATGGATCTATACAAGTGTTCATCTACATCTTCACCATCTGCATCTTTGAGCAAAGACTTATGGGTTTCCATGGGTGTGCTTGCTGTCTTGACATCAATAAAGCCAAATTTCTTCAAAATCTCAGTCACATACTTGTCCTGGCTTATAAAAATCCCATCTTCCTTTTGCTTCACTTGCAGTCCTAGGAAGAATGTGAGTTCACCCATAGAACTCATTTGAAACTTCTTATGCATCATTTTCTCAAAATCAGTGCATAATGACTTCTTTGTAGAGCAAAAAATGATATCATCTACATATACTTGAACTAACAGAATATCACCTTTGTCTCTTCTGATAAATAAAGTCTTGTCTATCTTTCCTCTCTGAAACCCATTATCCAACAAATAAGTTGACAAGGTTTCATACCAAGCTCTAGGAGCTTGATGCAAACCATAGAGAGCCTTTTCTACCTTGTAAACTCTGTCAAGGAAGTCTGGATCTTCAAATCCTGGTGGTTGAAAAACATAGACTTCCTCTTCAATCTTTCCATACAAAAAAGCACTCTTGACATCCATCTGATACACCACAAAGTCTTTAAATGAGGCATGAGCTAAGAATAGCCTAATTGCTTCAATTTTAGCAACAGGAGCAAAAACCTCATCATAATCAATTCATTCTTCTTGTGTGTATCCTTGTGCAACCAATCTTGCTTTATTCTTAATCACAATGCCTCTTTCATCTTTCTTGTTTTTTGTACACCCATTTAGTACCAATGGCCCTTTTGCCATTAGGTAAATCCACTAAGGTCCAAACCTGTTGTAACTTGAACTGCAAAAGCTCCTCTTGCATAGCTTCTATCCAACTTGGATCTTTTAATGCTCTGATACCACTTGTTGATCCCACTTGAATGGATCTTTAATCCCTTAGCTTGAATTACCTTCTTGGGCTCTTCTTGTGATAAGAAACATGCAAACAGACAATTCTGAAAGTCTTTATGGTTGGTCCTCTGCTGCACTGAACTAAACATAGCTTGTTCAGTCACACTCTTTGTCATCCTTCTGGTTTGAGGTGCTGAATATATGTCTCAATAGGACTGACAGGCATAAATGCATCCAAATTGTTCATGTCAGCCTTTGCACCATCATCATCATCATCATCTAAATAGACAATATCTTCCAAAGTAGGCATATTTGGTTCATCTGGAAGTTCAATGATTGCTTTTCTCCCAACAACATTAACTTTATTTGTGCTAGCAGCATTAACATTGTTAGTGTTGTTAACACTAGCATCCTTCTCTTGATCATCTCTTTCATCCTCTTTACTTGGATCACCACCTTCTTTTCCTGGTTCTTCAATAACCTTCTTTTTATCATTTCCTGAAGGTTTAAATCCAGCATTAGGAAAACTCTTTGAACTTTGAGAGAATGGTAGATCAGCAGTCCACAATGGTAGCAGAATGTAATCTTTGCCAGGTATTATCTCCATTCTAGCTTTACCTGCATCATCACATGCTTTTGTACCTGCATTACCATTAGACAGATTTCCTGCAACAACTGCTTATAATTAATTGACTTTGTTAGTGCATCAATATCAAAAATCCAATTTGGTCCACTTCCTGCAATATTAGGTGTATTCTCACTAAACTGGACATGCAGGTTCTCTTCAACTATCCTAGTTTCTTTCTGTTGAATTCCTAATTGCTTTACATTAATTAAGTACCCAATAAATAATTCCTTAGCAGCCTTACAATCAAACTTGCCTGAGTGGATCTATGGCTATTAGTATTGTAACAGGACATCAAATATGGTCTCATAAAGCCTATACGCTTCGTTTTCTACCAGAAATAGTTTCATAAGGGGTCTTGTTATGAGTTAGTTTAATACCCCCCCCACTATTTTTCACTTTAGCAGGCAGAGTATTAAACTGCTTCAGCTTAAAAAAGTAGTAGGTAGCTTAGAATCAGCTAGCATTGTTCTAGCAGCCTCAATTAGTGTTCTATTTTTCCTCTCAGCTACTCCATTTTGTTGAGGAGTTCTAGCTACACTAAATTCTCTCTTAATACCTATTTCTTTCCAAAACTGATTCATCTCCTTATTCTTGAACTCAGTTCCATTCGTCACACTAATTACTTACCCTTTGATTCTATTGACTTTCTAACTCCACTTATATAGGACTTAAGGATGTATAGTCTCATCCTTAGTAGCTAGAAAGAAAACCCAATAAATCTATGTAATCAAAGGTGAACAACTTAGGCAATACATCTTTTTCATTAAGCTTTTTACAAATGTTGGACCAAAAAAATCCATGTGCAACATATGTAAAATTTGGCTGATAGAACTTACTATTTTGGACTTACAAGAAGCTCTATGTTGTTTTCTTTTTTGACAAGCATACACATGTTTGATTATTTTCAAAAAGGTTTTCAAGGTAACCTCTTATATAAAGATTTTCCCTTAAAGTTTATTCATATTTGAAATTTATGTGTTCAAGCCTCCTATGCCAAAGTTTAGATTCACAGATGTTGACTTTGCTCAAAGAGACAAGTTAGACCTCTTTTAGGAACAATGTTCTTTAAGATCAACACTATACACATTGTTCTTTCTAGAAACTTTAAGTAAAACTTGATTTTCACCAGTTAACTTAAAGTTTAGAGATAAAACAATACATTCAGTGTCATTAAAGAGAACACTATTCTTTTTGTCACACATTTGTGAGACACTAAAGATGTTAAACTGTAATTCTCTTACAAAATACAAATTCTAAATTTCTAATTACTAGTTTTGATTGTACTCTGCCTGTATTTTCACTCCGTAGGGGTTACCTCAAATGCAACATTCCTCCATCTTATCTTCTTAGTCTGTAAGATCGGACATGTTCCTGTCATGTGCTTGAGCATCATATCGATCACTCCTTGATCGTATAAATCATTTGTGGGATTGCCATGCACACTAGATAAGAAAATTAGTTTATCTTTTTGGGGACCAAGCCATCACTGACTTGGATATGCCTTGTGCATCAACATAATCAAACTTCTTTAGGGTGTTTGATGCACTGTTATGTTTAGAAACATGGTCTAAAACTTTAGTCTTTGGTTTCCAAACCCAAGAAGCTGAGGCCTTAACTGCATTAACATTATTTCCCTTAACAGTATTAACTACTGATTTTGGCCTAGCAGCATTGACTACTGCTTTTAGCTTAGCAGTATTAAACATTTTTTATCCTTAACAGTATTAACCCTCTGATTAAAATTACTATTTTTAAATGTTGTATTCTTATGAATGGGCCTCTTAACAGTTGAATGTGTTGTTTTAGAAAGATATGACATTGGTCTAGCAGCATTCACTGTTGTTTTTGAGTGAGCAGCATTAACTTGTCTAGCAATATTAACTGATACTAAGCCAGACTTCCAATAGTACTGCTTTGGAACCAGTTTTTTTAGGGAAAGGGGTGGGTCTTTTTGGCCTAAATTTGTTGATTTACCCTTTTAGCATTGTTCCAAATAGGTTTTGTATTTTGAAACTGTTTTTGATTCACCTTTTTACAATCTACCTGCAAGTGATCAAAACTTCCACATACATAACAAGCTTTATTAAACATCTCAAAATTACTTCCTAATCTTTGAGACATCATATTATTCCAGTTTCTTTGATTGCCTCTAGGAGTATGAATGTTTTGCCTATTTTGCTCAACATGATTGACAGTTTTCCTAGCAGTCTTTTCTTGCTGTTTAGGTTTGACAAACTCTATCTTAGCAAAACTAGGCTTAAATGTTTTCTTTTCAATCTTAGTTTGAGACACATTTTCTTCCTCACTATCTGACACCCAATCCTCAATAATTGGAGCACCATTATTCTTCCTAACTGCTTTAGGCTTTGCTTCACTAGCCTTAGCTTCACTTTTCTCAACTATAGGCTTAATAACTATAGGCTCACTTGTAAACTCTTCTAAACCAGAGAATGACAGATCAGGTTTTGGAGGCATAATAGTTTCTGTTATAGGGTGTGGAACAACAATTATACCCTAAACCTGTTTTGTACTTATCAACTATCTGACAGTCTATTAGTTTGCTTAAGCTTTTAGATGAATTCTCAAAATTTTCTACTGTTAGCTGAATTTCATCTTTTTGTTTTTTAGCCAGTTCTAACTTCCTCCTAAGCTCTATAATGGCTACTTCTCTTAAACAAATCTCACGTTTTAAGACGTTGATATCTTCCTTATAAACAGACTCATTTTTCTTATAAACTAGAAGTCTTGCTTCTACAGACTCTAAACCTGTTTTATAAGCAATAACATTTAACTTAGATATCCTTAAGTCTTTTAACAGTTGTTCATTTTTTTATTTAAGAATTTTAACATTTTCAAAACAAGATGATGAACAGTTTAAAACAGTAGATACCCTAGAGTTAGAAGTTGTAGAAGAGTAAGCCATGAGTGCAAAGTTAGTTGGATCTTCTTCTGCTTGATCACTCCAATCATAACCAGAACCATCACAAGACACCAAAGCATTAGAAGTAGTTGTCTCTACTGGCACAACCCTTCTTGTGATCTCCCTATTCCTGTTTTCTTGGTTCCTTGGAGCCATGCACTCTCTTGTAAAGTATCCCCTTTTGTGGCAGTTGTAACACTCTACCTTGGACTTATCAAACCCAATGGTCTTAGTACCATTCATAGAAAACTTCCTTCCAGTGTTCTTCAAGAATCTTCTTGCCCTCATTGTTAGCATAGCCATCTGCCACCTTAAATCCATCTCTTCTAAATCATCAGGATGAATGTGTTGTAAGTCCATATTGTCAAGTTATGGACTGTTTGGTTAACTTGCAAAGAAAGCACAGATGACAGCATCACTCAAGTTGTCAATTATTGTTGAGTTAACAGCAGTAGCTAGAGTGCTAGCAGTTGTAGCACCATGAACAGTATTAACTACTCCATTTGTACTACTGGTGCTATTTGAAGATACAAAGGCTACGTTTTGTGTGTTTGTGCTTGAGCTTGATGTTCCTTTGACTTCTGGTTTATAGATCTTCATGTTGTTGTAAAGATCATCCAAGCTTAATGTATCTATCTCAGGCTTGTTCCTCCACACAATGGTATGCGTGTTCCATTCTGGTGACAGACATCTTAAGAACTTCTTATTTACATCTTCTTGTGAGATACTTTCACCATGAATCTCAAACTAACTAATAAGATTTTGAAGCCTATCAAAGGTTTGATCTAACACCTTTGAGCTAGATGCAGTAAAATTTTCATACTGCTACTTTAGAAGATTCCTTTGAGTCTTTTTACTAGCAGCAATCCCTCTAAACCTCTTTTTAACAGCCTGCAGCAATGACTTGGCATCTTTGATGGAGTTAAACTTCAATTGATGTTCATTAGGGATGCCCATCAATAAAGTGCTTCTTGCCTTCAATTCTAACCTCCTTTGTGCTTTTTTTCAGCAGTTGTAGGAGCAATTGTAGTCTCAACACCTTCAACAACTTTTGTTATTGGAGGTGCATTACCATTCTCTATGACTTCCCATAGTGAATAATCAATCATTTTGATGTACTGTTCCATCCTCATCCACCAAAGCTCATACTCACCTGGTTTGAGCATATGCACTTTTGATGCAGCCACCATATGTGCTGAGTCTTGATCAATCTCTTTCTAATAAACAGACCTTGTGTATAAAAGCAGTTTCTTCTTATTCAAAGCTTCTCAACAAGCTCTGATACCACTTGAATAGATCTTGAATTTCTTAGCTTGTGTAAGGTTTAGTTATGCAAGATAAATCCTACATAGCTATGATAGAAACTTTGTAAAATATATCAAAGATTATGCAGAATCTAATCTTTGATCAATAAGAAGAATGTGCAATAGAATAGTAATTCTAATTAACACACAGATTAACAAAAAAAGCTTCAATATATTAATACGAATACTCTAACTAGTATTAAGGTTACAAAACCTTGAAGCTATGAATTATACAACTAAGATACATAAAACTCTATGCCCTATGACCTCCTTTTATACACCAAGGAGTCCTAGTCGATTTACAAAATATTACTAAAACTTAGATTATTCTCAAAGATCTATTCTATAAATAACAATCCTTATCTAATAATTAATCTTGATCTTCAAGCAATCTTTTATCTTTCAGCAGTTGTAATCTTTCAGCAGTTGTAACTTTTAACAAGCAGTAGTAACTTATACACCAGCAACAATAACTGTGTACAAGCAGTAGTAACTACTTAGAATATTTTCTTCAATCTTCACCAGCAGTACTAACTTTACTCTAGCAGTACTAACATATACTAGCAGTACTAATATACACTAGCAGTACTAAGTAATAATAGCACTAGTAACTAGCAGTACTAACTATTTAGCATATTTTTTCATTAAGATTAATGAACAGCACTAACTTTAGCTTAGCAGTAGTAACACAAACCTTAGCAGCAGTAACTTCAAGATCATCAAGAAGTCTTTTAATCCCAACAACTATACTACGAAACTCGGTGTAATTTCACAATCTTCACGATCATAATAACTCTGGATAATTCCTTTGGTAATTCTCTATTCTTCGGACGTACCAATAATTGCGTTGGTAGTAAAAATACACGAGTTTTGACTACTTTATACATTCTCATTTTCAATGTGCAAATTTTTTCCCAACCGTACCAAAGATAGAAAATTAACACAAGACTCGGGAAATACATACTTTACACTTTAAGCAACTAGCAACTGATAAATGGACATTATCTAACAGGGTTGGTTAAGGTGTAAAGGTGTAACGAAACAGATAGTTGGTGTAATTCCTAAATGATTGGCTCTAAGGGTTGTTCTAGGGGTATCTTACTCTTAAGATGAGAGTAAACAAAGGGTTTATACGGGGGTTAACTAACCAGTGTAGTTAGTTAATGAACAACATGTTAGGCTTTTTGGGTGTAATCGTAAAAATTTACCAATTTAAACAAGTTACTCCATCTAAATCTATAGTACTCATTATTGTGGTCTCAAATAGATATACCAAGCCAAGTTCTAAAGTCTACAAAACCACTGGCACACTCATATTCTGTAGAATTTGGGTAAACATTTGGAAATGGATAGGGTTAAATCCTCACAATATCTAACAAGGGTTATTGTGTGCAGGTTATGTATCAAGTAATTTCACAAAAGTATACTTGAATTTTTTTAAAATTTAAGCATAATTTAAGCATTTTAGTGTGAAAAATAAGACAAGTATCATTCTAATTCCCATCTTCCCACTTAAATTATACAACATCCTCATTGTATAGATAAAACATTAAACACGAGAATTAAAAAGAATTAAAATGAGAAACTCCCCTGATATTTTGCTCGGTAGATTCTCCATGTTGAGTTTATAAGCAAGGACGTGTGTTGTAAATGCGTCTAGATACCAGCATTAGTAAAATCACACATAGGATTCCAGATGATTGATACTTCACCAACTTAGTCGATTTCTTTACTTTCAGCGAGGTCATGTGCAAAATATAGGAAAAACATGCAAAATCCTATCTTGGTACCTACATTTATTTAAACTAAACTAAATACTAAATACGGGTCATTCTGTTGAATACGCCGTATCATGTGCATGAATACGCCGTATTGACAGAACTAACAATAATGTTTTAAAGTGCCTAAGAATAAAGGGCTGATAACGTCTAGACAATCAATACGCCGTATGGTATGGAGAGAATATGCCGTATTGATATCTGGGAAGACAGACTCGATAAAAATAAACAACAATCTGGGTTGTCTCTCGGGAAGCACTTTTGTTTCAGCTAGTCTTTAAGTTAGACTTTTTCCTTCCTTCATTTCATTCGGTATGCGTCACCTTCCATCCGTTGTCCTTTTTCTAAAAAATTTCTTGGTAGATTTGGGACATAGTATCTTCGTTCCTTTCCCAAGTATCATATTCACATCTTCTGACAGCAATATATTCTTCGTTGTGTCTAAGTGAATATTTAATTGCTTCGAACCTCTCAGTATTGCACATCCTTTTGTTAGGCCGTTCATTATTTAAAGTGTTGGATGTATTGTTAGCTTCCATATTTGCATCGTTGCATTTGCGTTTCGTTTGTCTTTGTTCATCATCTTTTTCAGTATTGTTCTTCTCTTGAGTTTTCAGATAAGGCTCTAAGATCGAGTCAGTAGTAGTGTCACTACTACTTAAGATGCTGTCATTCATTCGTCTTTTATTCCAACTTCCATTTAGCAAAAAATGAAATAATACCTTTTTAGTTCTTCCATCCATTCTCCTGTGGTTTCTAAATTTACTCGTGATATGAATTCGAGTGGATCAATCCCCTAGTTATTTCCTTCGCCTAACATTTCTTCTTCTCTATTGAATGATTAGGGGTAGAATTTACAGAAAAATTTCTCAACAAGTGGTGATTTTTCCTTCCCCTTCGTTTATCCACCATTGTTGTGCGTTACCAGCTAGTGAGAGAGGAAAAACCTTTATTCATAATTGATGGGAGTCCACACCAGGAATATTGATTAAATCAAGCATTTCAAGCACCATAGCAATGTGGTCCACCATGTCTTCATGATGTATTTCATGATATGCATTATTTTGTAACTCCGTTAAAAATTCCTTGATGAGTTTAATGTTCATATCATTATTGGTGTTAGTAATAGAAAGATTTAATTTAGTTTGAGCATTCTCCATGCATTTATTTAAAAATAGTTCTGCCATGACTTCCTATTGTATCTTTTTCAATCAACTAGCTCTGATAAGTATGATCTGCCATAACGGTTAAAATATCAGCAGGATTTGCTCTGAAGAAAGATAGAAAAATTAAGCACGGAAATCAAATACGAAATCTCAGATTCTGTTTCAGATGATTGATACACCGTATTCAATAGAAGTGAATACGCTATATTAATCTGTTGAGAGAATACGCTGTATTGGATAGACAGTTGGATATGCCGTATCCAATGGAAGTGGATACGCCGTATCGGTTTATCGACCGAAACAATGTATTATGAAAAACAATTAAATACGCAAATAATTAAACACACAAATATACATGAAAATATACAATTAATACATATTTATACACTAATCTAAATTACACTAATCCTAAGGGTTAGATCTAATCTATTGCTAAAAACAAAAATATCAAATAAAAATCAAGATTATTTTTCACTCCCCGGCAACGGCGCGAAAAACTTGATGTGTCGTTGTGTGGTGTTAAATTATGATTCAAGTTTTAAATTTATTTTTTGCCGACATAACCAAAAACAATACTTTAACGGGCAGTGTACCTGGTCGGTGGGAGTTTCGTAGTAAGTAGGGTGTTGAACACTTAAAGCAAGGTTAAATCTTTCAATTTATTAATACTTTGGTTTTTCTAATCTACGTTAGTCTAATCTATACTAAACCTATGATAAACCTATGTTAATCCTAAATCTAATAGATAAGCGGGTGTTTCAGCCTGAGAGAGTGACACGGGTTTGGTGGTGACTAAAACCAATTCAAGACACTAAAACTCACGCAAGTAAATTAACAGAAGATAAAAGAGCAGTTTAGCCAAATATAAAAAACTGTATTAACCATTATTAATCCAATCAGAACGTTGGTTTGTTTATTAGTGTAATGATTACTCATCTCGAGGCGGCAAATCATTCTTAAGACTTAGGCGTTACTTCTTCCTAAGACATAGACACGTAGAATTTTGTCATAATTAAACGCATCCGCAGAAAGCATCCTTATTTGTTGATTATAATCTATCTTAGGGATTAAAGCAATTGTGATCTTGTTAAACCCTAGCTCATAGAGACTTTACCCACTTACTGCTTAACGGCAATTCATACACTAGTAGTCTACTAACCAAGTTTTTACCAATTAATCAGAACGTACTTGTTGATACCAAGGTCACCTTATGGCTCAACTAAGCTCACAATCAAAGGGCAAAGATAGGTCATTAATTAGGATCCTATTGGTCTAGATGTATAAATTACTATATGGAGAGCTATCCTGACATCTAGATTACTTGGTCCGTATCACTAGATCTAGTTGAATAATAGGTCACATACAAAAGCACGTAAACAAGTATATTGATAAACATAAACAAGCAACTCAATGATAAATTAAGAAATCGAGATAAACAAACCAAAAATTAAGATCTTCATAACAATGGCTAATACCCGAAGGTATTAGCCTTCAAACGTCATAATTAATACAAAAGTAATGATTTAGCCAAGGTAAACTAACCGAGTTAACGAATGATACCAAAAACTGAACGATTACAAGAGTATAAGAAATTACACGTTGTCTCCAATGGAATTAATCGCGTTGCTCTACCTCTTCTGCTTATTTTCTCCCTTGAAAATCGACTTTTATGGTTTAGGTATCGAGAATACGATTTAGCACACTTAAAACTTGTTTTGAGTTTTATATTTATAGGGTGTGGAGTCAGTTCGATACAACGTATCTAATGTCTTGGATACAGCGTATTAGGGGTTTCTTAGAGTAGGGACCACGTTTGATATCTTCTAGAATATTTTATTCCCATATAGCTTGAATACGGTGTATTGCCTTCTTCTGGATACAACGTGTTATATCTTATTTCCTTCGTGGTCTTTGGTGAGTATAGGTACATATACGCTGTATCTTCCTTGATGGATATGAAGTATTGGTTGTCAGAACAGTAATTCAAAATATCTTCGTTTAAGCTCCAGAATGCGTGCCTTTTAGTTAATCTTCATCAAGTACTCCTTAATTACTGCAATTCTCAAATATAAACGATTAAGTAACAATTCTTTGCAATAATTATACAAAATGGGTTAATTACATGGGATAAATGATGCTATAAAATAGACGTTATTTAATGTCATAACATTTCTTCTATTTTCCTTCAATTTGTGTCTAAGGTTCACGATGAACACAAAAATTGAAATATGGGATTTTTCATTTTTATTGCAATTGTGTACAATTAGGACTACTAGAATACAATGTCTAACTAATATACTTCCCGTAGACATAGGATTTGCAAGATTGAAGTGTGTTTTGTCAAAAATTGTTTTCGCACAAAACCCTAATTTTATTTTTAAAATCACTCACGTTAGGATCACAATAAATTTGTTATTATACATTTTTAATACACTCTAAAAACGTTTTTGAATACATGCATAATGATCTCATGAACAAAATTTGAGATACATAATTCATATGTATTTTTCGACATGTTTAGGTGAGAAAAATTAAATTAAGGAGCGTTTGAGTTAACTCTTAGGTTTTTATTTCTAGGTCGAGTTAACCGTTACTCCACATTTGTTACATATAGGCACACACTAGGCACAAGTTAAAAATAACAATACAAGTATAAGATAATAAAATATGATTTTGATTGTTTTTATTTTAGGTGACAATGTGATAACGCTCAAATCAAGTATGTTTTGGGAGCGTTATTCATACTTTTATATTAGTTATTTGGTCAGTTACCTATGGTGTTATTACTCGATTATGTCGAAATATGCTTTCTAGTGTAATTGCAGCCAAATACAGGAAAACAAAAAAAAGGAGAGATGAACATGCTTAGATTATCTCAAGTACGAAGAATCCCGTGTTAGGATCAAGTGCGGAAGCATCTCAAAGAAAAAGAAATCTAATTACTCAAGCTTCCAATCCCTGAGATCAAGTTGTAATGAAGATATTGTGAAGTATGAAGACCCACGACCAAGCACAACTCGAACAAGGGCCTTAAACGAAAGATTCAACAAAAAGATTTCACCAGCGAGGACTAATGTGCTGTCGTTGTATGGTATATTTAAGATGATTCAAGTTTTAAATTTATATTTGCCGACTAAACCAAAAACAACACTTTAACAGGTAGTGTACCCGATCGGTAGTAGTTTCGTGGTAAGTAGGGTGTCGAACACTTGAAGCGAGGTAAATCTATCAATTTAATTAATATCTTGGTTATCTAATCTATGTTAATTCTACTCTATTCTAAACCTATATTAAACCTATGTCAGTCTAAAATCCTAATTCTAACAGAAAAGGAGGGTTTTTGGCCTGAGAGACTGACACGGTTTGGTTGGTGTCTACAATTAATTCAAGGCACTTTAACCTATGCAAGATAATTAACAAAAGATGAAAGAGCGGTTGAAACTTATATAAGAAAACTATATTAACCATTATTAATCTGATTAGAATGTTGGTTTGTTTATTAAGTACAACGATTTCTTCTCTCAAGGTGGCATATCATTCTTAAGACTTAGGCGTTACATCATCCTAAGACCTAGATACAATAATTTTGTCATAATTAAAGCATCCACATAAAGCATCCTTATTTGCTGATTATAATCTATCTTAGGGATTAAAGCAATGGTGATCTTGTTAAACCCTAACTCATAAAGACTTTACCCACTTACCGCTTAATGGCAATCTATACACTAGTAGTCCACTTGTCCAACTATCCAATAGAATTAAAACGTTGCTTGTTAAATTATCTAGGTCACCTGCTAGTCAACACGATTAATAAACCATCAGCAATATCAAATTAACTAGTTAAGCCCAAAGCGTATCTTAGACACAGACTTAGAAGGACAATATTTGTGTAACTGTGATTCTAGATGTATAGATTACTATATGGAGACCTATCCCGGACTCTAGATCTGCTTGGTCCGCTTCACTAGATCCAGTTGAATGATAGGTAGCATACAAAAGCGCGTAAACAAGTATAAATTGATAAACATAAACAAGCACTCAACGATAAATCAAGAAATCAAGATAAACAAATACCAAACATTCAGATCTTCATAATAATGGCTAATACCCGAAGGTATTATCCTTTAAACGTCATAATAAATACAGGAGCAATTATTTAGCCAAGGTAAACTAACCGAGTTAACGAATGATACCAAAAACTGAACGATTACTAAACTAAACGGAATTACACATTGTCTCCTATGGAATTCAATACGTTGCTCGACCTCTTATGCTCTTTTTCTCTTCTGAAAATTAACTTTTGTGGTTTAGGTATCGAGAATATGATTTAGCACACTTAAAACTTATTTTTGAGTTTTCTATTTATAAGGTCTGGAAGTCGGTTGGATACGGCGTATTGATTCTCTCTGGATACGGCGTATTGATCTTTATTCCTCTATGGTCTTTGGTGAGTATAGGCACGGGTACATCGTATCTTCCTTGATGGATACGACGTATTGGTCTTCAGAATAGTAATCTTTAAAATATCCTCATTTAAGCTCCAGAATGCGCGCCTTTTGCTAACTTTCACCAATTACTCCATAATTACTGCAATTCTCAAATATAAACGATTAAGTAACAATTTTTTACAATAACTATACAAAATGGGATAATAACATAGGATAAATGATGCTATAAAATAGACGTTATTTGATGTCATCAAATATCCCCCCACTTGAATCCTACTTGTCCTCAAGTAGACTTTAGAAGTTTATAAAAATGTATCCATAAGGATATTTTCTGTTAAAGCACTTTTTCGATCTATTACAAGTACACAACCAAACACCTCACGAAATAGAAAGATGAAAACACTCAAATTACTCAACTAATCTATGTGGTAATATGTAACTAATTCGCTCAATTGCTTGGTTGTGACGAGTATTCTATCATAAGCTTGGCAAGGATACACATCTCCACCGCTAAAGCTAAGGAGTAACAAGTTTGTAAAGGTAAATATGGGTTTTTTATATGGAAAGGCGTACGGTTTGATCATTTTACAATCTTTCACCAGAAGTACTACTCCAACATGGCAGCTGAAGCACACATACACACCTGGAACATCAGGATAGACATGCGTGTTCGATCACATCCCCATTCGAATTTAACCAACGGTTAGGATGAAGAATGATATAGGGTAGGAACCTTCTAACTTTCACCAAAAGTCGTAAACCAATGAGGTAGCTAAGACATGCATACATGGCCGTAACGACAGAATAGACATGCACGCTCGAACAAGTCCTCATTCACATAAAACCAACGGCTAATCATCAGGTGAGAGGGAAGTAAATTGTTGTTAAATAAAAATCAAGATACAAATAGATTAAGACTTAAAATACAAGTTGCTAGACACTTATTTCCCAACCGTTACCATGATAAAGACACAACTATTTATAACGTCTTGATCATCGATAAAAAACAACAACCTAAGTTGGCTTTCCTGTAACGGTCAACTTCCTAATCTTCCCAAAACTTTACATACTCTACAAGGCAAGTGGCGATATCTTCCACTTTGTACAATACTCTACTTCTTTGATTTTTTAGACGTATCAACAAATAATCGTTCCTTCGTGTAATTCCTTCGGTAGTTCCTTTGGTAATTCCTTTGCGAAACAATTATCTTTAAACTTTCTTTCTCTTTTTGTATTTTTCTCATTTTTTATAAATATACTTCAAATCTCGGTGTAGTTTCATCATCTTCACGATCATAATAATTCTAGATAATTTCTTTGATAGTTCCTTTAGCTTCGGATTCACCAATAATTGTGACGGTAGTAAAATCACATGAGCTTTGACTACTAATATACATTCCTATTTGCAATGCGTAAATTTCCAACCGCACCAAAGATAGAAAATGACACAAGACTTAAGAAATACAAACTTTACATTTAAGCAACTAGCAACTGTAAATTAAACTTAATCTAACAGGGTAGGTTAAGGTGTAAGGGTGTAACGAAATAAATAGTTGGTGTAAATTCCTAAAGGATTGGCTCTACGGGTTGTTCTAATGGATCATCACTCTAAAGATGAGAGTGGAAAGGGTTTAAACGGGAGGTTAACTAACCGGTGTAGTTAGTTAATAAGCAACATGTAAAGGCGATTTGGGTGTAATCTTAAAATTTACCAATTTAAACAAGTTACTCCATCTAAATCCATAGTACTTATCATTGCGGTCTCGAGTGATATACCAAGCCAAGTTCTAAAGTCTACAACATCACCGGCACACTCATATTTTGTGGAATTTGGGTAAACATTTAGAAACAGAAAGGTTAAATCCTCACAATATCTAACAAGGGTTATTGTGTGCGGGTTATGTAACATGTAATTTCATAAAAGTATGCTTGAATTTTTTTTTAAATTTGAGCATAATTTAAGCATTTTAATGTGAAAATTAGGACAAGTAAACATTCTAATTCCATCCCCCCACTTGAATTATACAACGTCCTCGTTGTATATATAAAACATTAAATACGAGAATTTAAAAAAGAATTAGAATGAGAAACTCCTTTGATATTTGCTCGGTAGATTCTCCAAGTTACGTTTATGAGCAAGATTGTGTTGAACAGCCGCATTGAAGTTTCAAGACTCCAACACTTCAAGATTTCCAGAAATTTAAATTCTCCACCAATATTCGTCGATATTTCTTTCTCGAGGTCCTGTGGAAAATATAGGAAGAACATGTGTATTCCTATCTTGGTACCTATAGTTAATTTAAACTAAGCTAAACAAAATAAGTACTGGTCAGTCTGGTAGATACGGCGTATTAGGTTAATGAATACGCCATATTCAAAATCTGACAATAATGTTTTTAAAGTGCAATAAAAATAAAGGTTGATAACGTCCAGACGATCAATATGCCGTATGGTATAGAGCGGATACGCCGTATTGATGTCTGGGAAGACACACTCGATAACAAAATTAAATAACATTCCGGGTTGTCTCATGGGAAGCACTTTTGTTTACAGCGAAGTCTTTAAGTTAGACTTTTCTTCAGCTTTTACATATTTTGAAATCATCTTGTTTCCTATTCTTGCATATGTTGTGTGAATATCCTGCTTGGTTCCGTATCATATCCATGAACTATGGTGCTGAACTTACTGCCAGGCTTTGATTCTATCATACATAGACAAACCAAAATGTCATATCATGATATATATGAAAAAATATGGGAACCTGTTTTATAGTTAGATAGATCATGACATGAATAATAATAAATGTACAGATAAATACAAAAGATAAAGGTAGGAGGGATCGTGGGTCTGGCTGCTCTAGGTCCTGCTGAGCTGCGGAGGTGTTAGCCTCGCTAGTCCTCTGTCTGACGCGCCTCTAGTAGGACATATAGGTCTGAGAATATGGTGTATAGGTAACTCATGCCCTGTCCATCATCCGTCCTAGTCCAGTGGTCACCCATGTACTAAATCTGTAAAAATCATGAGCCATCGCGTCAATCACCTCGCGCTGCTCGGTCAATGCCCCGCGAATCTCATGCACATCCTCCTCTAGTCTGGCCATCCTCTAAGGCATGGTCCTGGCAGGAGCTGGTGGTGACAGAGGTGGCTGCTGAGGTGCCTGTACGGGTGCCGGAATAGCCTGGCCACCCTCATCAACAATCAGGGCATCCTGAGCCACCTTGGGGGCACCAGCCACAGCATCGGGCTGCCTCTGTGGTCCCATGGCCACCCATGCCCAAGTATCATATACCTGCATACAAATCTGCAGCCTCACTAGCTCAGCCATATCAATAATCTGAAGCTTAAGGGCAATAACCGTCAATCCTCCGACTATCTCGGCAGTCAGGAGCCCAAAATGTTTAGCTAATTGAGCTACAAACTGCCCACCAGAAATATGCGCCCCGGTCTTCCTCCAAGCGGCAAACCTTTTCAGATATCAGGCTAACAAGTAAGGGATGTTAACCGATCCAACATCCAACTCTCTCAGATAAAAGAAATCAGTCACGGTCACCTTCTCAGGTGCCTGACTCCTCCCAGCAATACTGTGTGCCATCATCCTATGGCAAAGTCTCAGAATTGGATCTCTGATCAAAGTGTAGGAAGGGAGAGGTCATAAGAAATCTCCATCAGTCGAAATATCCCTCCAATAGTCATGTAGACCCCCCTTCCTAGGAATCATCCTCTCACTCTTACTCCATTACCTAGCAAAACCGAGGGACCCCATCTCCTCCTCGGTGTGTAATGCCAAGGCAAGAATAAACTGCCTCCAGCTTAATTGTCTCCTGGCTTCACCTAACTAAAATTAAATAGTACTGGGAGCATCCAAACCAAGTAATACCTCTCCAAATCTGAGCGTGCTAAGGAACTCCAGAATAAGCTCCCAAACCAGTGGTCCCCTAGTACTAAACAACCTCCCCCAAGCCTGACTAGTAAACACGACTACACCGGCCTCATAACGGTGCTCCATCACCATCCTAGCAAACAAACTGTCCCTCAGAAGCTCGGGCATACCCTGAAAATCCACAACCTGTACCATGTGTATCTCTCAACTATAAATCCTCTCCAACCTCAACTTAAAAGCTGCTATATCCGAATCAGTATACTCTAACCCCTCGTACCTAAGAAATCGGTGTCTCTGCTCACGCGGTGGAAGAACCATATCTGTAAAATCAACGCGGAAAGCACAAGAGTATAGAAATCTAAACCTTCTGTTCTGAGAGTGGATACGGCGTATTTATAAGTGGATACGCCATATAGGGATCGAAAAGTCAATATGTCATATAGATTTTAGTTAATACGGCGTATGGGTCTAAAATTCAGGATCCTTATTTTACTCAATACGCCGTATTCATTTTACTAAATATGCCGTATTGATGTTTTAAATTTGCGTAAAAATTAGTCAATACGCCATATCTATGTTAGTGGATACGACGTATTGACTCTGTAGAATGAAAACGAAAGGGGGTTCCCCTATTTACCCATTTTAACCCATTCAAAACTCAAACCTTTTCACATCTATTCAGGGGGAGGGAGATTTAAGAAATCCTAAAAGTATTCATCTATGGCATATCATTAAATCCAAACCCTAACCCTAATTTATAATTCGAAATCATAAATCAATAGAAAAGAAAGGGGTGAGACACATACTGTAGGATTGAGATAAAAGAGTATGACAACGATAACAAACGATCTCCAAGATTTGGTTTGGTAAAAATTTTGTGTGTGTGTGGAGTGAAAGTGTGTGGTAAAATTAGATCCAGCGTATTTAGTCAGTTTTTATACCCAAACTCGATACACCGTATCGATGTTTGATTAATACGCCATATAGGCAAATTTCGTTGACTTGTCAACTCAAGTTAAAAGTAGTGGATACGCCGTATAGGTTTTACCCTAATACGCCGTATCAAACCTTGAAGACCAATTTTCATAGAATAAAGCAAAGAAAACTTACCTTAGCCTCCGCAACATTATTGCACAATCACCATCCTTATAATACCGCTTAGGGTCGAACGAAATGCCAAACGGTGCACATAAATTCATAATGAGATAGAACAGCATTCCGTTTGCGTAACATTTCCAAATCACGATTTTTATACATAAGTTTATGACAAAACTTCCCGTTCTGAAAGTTTTAGTGGCTTTATTGTGACTCGTTTCAGAAAGTACATATGACCCTTGTATATTTTTATTATCTATTGAAGACTGTACTATATCAATTTCATTATTATCATTGCCTTTTTCTGATTTTAAATCATCAAGATGAATAATGTTAAAAGGGAATAGATCATTAAAGCACAAAACATTTTGTTCCTCCTCATCATATTCAGACAATGATGTTTCATCACTTAAGTCAAATTCATTGATATGTTGGGGGTTTAAAATTGGTTCAGTTAATAAATCTGATTTAGACGTTTGAGCATCATTATAAACAATGGCTGGGAATTCATTCTTAAAATCTTAAAGAAGTCTAAATCATCAAAACAACTGACTACAGGCTCAGGTGATGGAATTGAAGGCATGACTTTTTCATAATCATTTTCTGAATCCGTTTTCAAATTGTTGACATAAATCATTTTATAAGAAAATGAGTTTTTGTCACAAATTATTATGTAATCCTCATCATCGGATTCGTCAAATGATATTATAAAGTCGATTTCATCATTAACAGGAGTACTTACTTGAGATTTGCACTGAAGTGCATCATGAGGTTCAAAGGCATCATCAATGATTATAGCTGGGAATTCAGCTTCCATAGATCTAAGGTCATAAAGATCGTCATCAACCCTGATCTTTCCATATGTAGCAGTTTGCCAATCAAACACTCGACCACGCCTATGAGCTTTTTCTTCTTCAAACTTGATATATTCTTCCATAGTTATGTTGGGATCATCCATCTTAAAATAAACTTACTAGAAAAACTATTAAATAACCAATACGTTGTATTCAGTGAACTGAATACACCGTATCACACAAACAAGAATACAAATTACTCTAAACTACACTAATCCTAATGGCTAGATCTAATCTAATGTTAAAAACCAGAATATCAAATAAAGATCAAGATTAATTTTCACTCCCCGCCAACGGTGCCAAAAACTTAATGTGTTGTCGTTGTATGATATATTTAAGATGATTAAAGTTTTAAATTTATATTTTGCTGACTAAACCAAAAACAACACTTTAACGGGCAGTGTACTCGATCGGTAGTAGTTTCGTGGTAAGTAGGGTGTCGAACACTTGAAGCGAGGTTAAATCTATCAATTTAATTAATATCTTAGTTATCTAATCTATGTTAATTCTACTCTATTCTAAACCTATGTTAAACCTATGTCAGTCTAAAATCCTAATTCTAACGAAAAAGGGGGGTTTTCAGCCTGAGAGACTAGCACGGTTTGGTTGGTGTCTATAATCAATTCAAGGCACTTTAACCCATGCAAGCTAATTAACAAAAGATAAAAGAGCGGTTGAACCTTATATAAGAAAACTGTATAAACCATTATTAATCCGATTAGAACGTTGGTTTGTTTATTAAGTGCAATGATTTCTTCTCTCGAGGTGGCATATCATTCTTAAGACTTAGGCGTTACATCATCCTAAGACGTAGACACAATAATTTTGTCATAATTAAAGCATCCGCATAAAGCATCCTTATTTGATGATTATAATCTATCTTAGGGATTAAAGCAATGGTGATCTTGTTAAACCCTAACTCATAGAGACTTTACCCACTTACCGCTTAATGGCAATTTATACACTAGTAGTCCACTTGTCCAACTATCCAATGGAATCAGAACGTTATTTGTTGAATTATCTAGGTTCACCTGCTAGTCAACTTGTTCACTAAACCAAAGGCAATATCCGATTAACTAGTTAAGCCAGAAGCGTATCCTTAGCACGGATTTAGAAGGACAATATTTGTGATCCTATGATTCTAGATGTATAAATTACTATATGGAGAGCTATCCCAGACTCTAGATTACTTGGTCCGTATCACTAGATCCAGTTGAATGATAGGTTGCATACAAAAGCGCGTAAACAAGTATGAATTGATAAACATAAACAAGCATGCAACGATAAATTAAGCAATCGAGATATAAACAAAACCAAACAATCAGATTTTCATAATAATGGCTAATACTCGAAGGTTCAAACGTCATAATTAATACAAGAGTAATTGTTTTAGCCAAGGTAAACTAAACGATTAACGAACGTACCAAAAACTGAACGATTACAAAAGTATAAGAAATTACACGTTGTCTTGTGTGGATTGGAATGCGTTGCAAGACCCCTTCTGCTCTTTTTCTCCTCTGAAAATTAACTTTTGTAGTTTAGGTATCAAGAATATGATTTAGCACACCTAAAACTCGTTTTTGAGTTTTGTATTTATAGGGTCTGGAAGTCGGTTCGATACGGCATATCTAAGGGATTTGATACGGCGTATTGGAGTTTCTTGGAGTAGAGACCACGTTTGATATCTTCCAGAATATTATATTCATTCCATATTTCCAATACGGTGTATTGGTCTTCACTGGATACAGCGTATTGGGCTTCTTTCCTTTATGGTCTTTAGTGAGTGCAGGCACAAATACATTATATCTTCTTGATGGATACGACGCATTGATCTTTATAATAGTAAATCTTAAAAATATCTTCATTTAAGCTTTAGAATGCGCGCTTTTTGCTAATATTCACCAACTACTCCATAATTACTATAATTCTCAAATATAAATGATTAAGTAACAATTCTTTGCAATAATTATACAAAATAGGTTAAATACATGGGATAAATGATGCTATAAAATAGACGTTATTTGATGTCATCAGATTGCTCCTTTCCTTATCTCTTCATATTATTGTCATTGTTATTTAGCTTTAGCTTAGATTGTTATATTGTTTGTTCATATTGTGAATTGGTTAAACATACAACACGAATCTAAATATTTTGGAAGCAAACTTTTAAAACGTAAAACAAACCTGTAAACTATTTACCCCCCCTCTTTTTCTAGTTTCCATAAATTATTTCTCAAGGTTTTGAAGAATCATCAAAAACACCACATTTTCATGATGATTCATTTCATGAATCTATTCATGAAGACTCGACTTCTCATGGATCGTCATCAAATGTGAGACCAATCCACACTCCATTCAAATCACTTGGTAGATAGACTAAGGATCATCCTATAGCAAATGTAATCGGAGATCCTTCTCGTTCTGTCTCCACCATAAAGTAACTACAGACTGATGCCATGTGGTGTTATTTTGATACCTTCCTAACTTCAGTCGAACCAAAGAACTTGAAACAAGCAATGACTAAACCGTCATGGATTGATGCAATGCAAGAAGAAATTCATGAATTTGAAAGGCTACAAGTTTGGAAATTAGTGCCGTGCCTAGATAAAGTCATGTTGATCAAACTAAAATGGATTTATAAGGTCAAGACGGATGAATTTGGCAGGGTACTAAAGAATAAGGCTAGATTAGTTGCTCAGGGATTCAGGCAAGATGAGGGAATTGATTTAGAGGAATCATTTGCACCGGTTGCAAGAATAAAGGCCATCCGTATCTTTGTAGCAAATGCAGCCAACAAAAATATGACGATTTTCTAAATGGATGTCAAAACGGCGTTCTTAAATGGCGAGCTCAAAGAAGAGGTCTACGTTTCTCAACCAGAAGGATTTGTAGATCAGGACAACCCATCGCATGTGTATAAGCTCAAAAAGGCCCTGTACGATCTTAAACAAGCACCACGTACATGGTACGACATGCTGTCAAGTTTCCTCCTTTCATAACATTTATCCAAAGGTGCGTTGATCCGACGCTCTTCACACAAAAAGCAGGAAACGACTTATTATTGGTACAAATTTATGTTGACGGTATAATATTTGCATCCACTAATACTGCTATGTGTAATGAGTTTGCTAATATGATGACCACTAAGTTCAAGATGTCGATGATGGGGCAGATGTCATTCTTTTTAGGATTACAAATTTCTCAAAGTCCCAAAGGCATCTTTCTAAACCAATCAAAATATGCTTCTTAAATTATTAAAAAATATGGTAAACACACCTATGGTGGAAAAGAATAAACTGGATGAAGATCTACAGGGGACACCTGTTGATGCTACACTTTACCGTGGCATGATTGGATCCCTCATGTATCTGACATCCAATAGACCCGACCTTATTTATACAATATGCTTATGTGCCCGGTATCAGGCAAAGCCTACCGAAAAGCACTTAAATATGGTTAAACGGATATTTCGATACCTAAAGAGAACCATTAACATGGGTCTCTGGTACTCGAAGGATACCGGTATGTCTTTAACAGCATATGTAGATGCAAATCACGTGGGGTGTCAGGACACTAGACGCAATACATCAGAAAGCGCTCAATTCTTAGGTGATAAACTTGTTAGCCGGTCTTCTAAGAAGCAAAAGAGCACTGCGATCTCGAGTACAGAGGTGGAATATATTTCTTTATCTGGGTGTTGTGCTCAAATCCTATGGATGCGTTCACAACTAACAGATTATGGTTTTCAAATCAATAAGATTTCTCTGTACTGCGATAACAAAAGTGTAATTGCTCTATGTTGCAACAACGTTCAGCACTCAAGAGCAAAGCACATCGATGTACGATACCATTATATAAAAGAGCAGGTGGAGAATGGAATTGTGGAACTCTACTTTGTTCGGACAGAATATCAACTGGCTGACATCTTCACCAAACCCTTACCGTGAGAAAGATTCAACTTCTTGATTGAAAAGCTCGGTATGAGAAGCATGTCTCCGGAAACGCTTAAACGTCTGACAGAGGAAGAAAACGAGTAATGGTGATAACTCTTCATATATCTTGTATCACATGTATATAAGAAAACACAAAAACACAAAAATATTTTTCTCTTCTATAAATTTTTCAAAAAGAAAATTAAAAAAATAGAAAATCAGGAAAATATAAAAATATGTATCTCTGGCATGTCTTCTGAAAATTGATAACATTTACGGCCTTAGAAATGCCATTTAATAATGATATGAGGATGTAAATGAAGTTTGAGCAGAAGCTTATAAAGCTTTTTGTTAGCCTTAAAATATGTTGACTAATACGGAATTACATTAGTTCATAAATAGCCAAACACGCAGGGACTAGATTAGACATTATAGTATAGTTTAGTTGTGTTTGGACTATAAATACCCCCTCTATACTTCCATGGAGGGGTGAGGATTCATTTTGTATCATAAGTTATGTGTGTTTTTCTCTCTCTAGACACACACATCTTTCCCTCTCTATCTTTTCTCTTAATCTAATAAACATGGCTTACTATTTATTCTTTCCACCCTGACCTCCCGATCAACATAAATCTTACTATTTTCGATCCTACAATTGGTACCAGAGCCATCATTGGTTATTAGTTTGATCTTTGTGGTTTCGTATCTCGTGTTTTGTCACTATCTTGAGGTAACGCGTGAATTTTTTGGTTTTGTATGTATTTTTTATACCAAAAGTCATATTTTTATTGGTCAAAGTTGTCACTTAAGTCTGGTCCATATCAGTTCCACTTTTTGGTCTAATAATATGTTCAAAAGTCAATCAGTCCAAAACCAATATCAAATACTAGAGTTTCATATTTATAAGTTAGATATCGTGGTGATAATGATTTTTTTTGAGGTTTCATATGCTTCATAGCGGTTTGGCAAAATGAAAAAAAAACATATCCATATTTTCAAGAAAAGTACAAAA
>BQNB010099803.1:0-24845 GCA_026074375.1 Tanacetum coccineum | reverse complement strand
CCATTGTACGTTCCGCCATTGGTGCAACTTCAACGATAGTACGAAGCTCGGGTTCGACTACATTTGGAGCACGTCCTCTATTTCGGCGTCTCGAAATGGTTACGTTCGAATTATTTAGAAAATTGGAATTTCTAGTGCGCATGCACTAAGCAAACAAAAATGATAAAATAAATGAGAAAAGAAAATATTTTTGTTTACCGAATAATCAACAAACTTAGGGTAACTCCCTTAAGTAAAATAAATTTTACAAAAGAGGTGCGCCTTTTTCGTAAGTAACACAAGACGGTAGATTTTTGAATCTTAAGTTCGGGAACTTATTGATGGATAATACTTCAGTTGAAAGTATTATATGTTGGTGTTCTTTTACCAACTTGGTAATTTTTTTATTTCTTATATTCACAAATTCACAAGAAAAATCGAAAAATCCGGAAGAGCAAATATTTTTGTATTTTTCTTTTTATTAATCTTCTACTTATACTAAAAAGAAAAGAAAAATATTTTTACTTTTTATATTTTTAATTTTTTTTTTGTATTTTTTTTTCAAAAGCGTAACTTTCGAAGACGAAAGATTCTCCAAATCACGATCGACAAACTGCAAACGAAGGAATCTTAATCACAAATCCCCGGCAGCGACGCCAAAAGTTTGGTGTTAACAAAGTTATATATACGTAGTAGGAAAAATTCAAATTCAAAAACTACCCTTGAGGACAAAGGTAGTAGGAAAAATCTTACAAAAATACTACACGTTTAACCGGTAAGTGATTACCGGGTCGTTTTCCTAAAGACTTATGAAATTGAGACGTCGTTTGTTATTTGGACAATGACTTGAATTGGTTCTAACTTTTTGGATTAATTTTCTAAATCTACAATTAAAAACAATTAAAGCAAGCAAGAAAAATTAACGACAAAGCAATTTTAAAACAAATAACGGTAATTAAAGAAAACGACAAATAAGCAATTGAACTAGATTTAAACCCTAAATGCTTTTCTAAACTTTTTCTAATCCTAAATGACTATTTAAAAATAAAAAGCTAAGGAAATTCTAAACCGAGTGTAATTTAAGCAAAAAAAAAACGAAGAAAACGAGAACGGGGATCGAATCCTTTTCTTTAAAAAGTGAACTTTCAAAATATTAACCCTACGGAAGTAAATTTCAACCTAAGCCTAGAATATGGTAAAAGAAAATTTTATAAAAAAGAAAATTATTTTTCTATTTTTTATGATTTTTTAAAGTTTTTAACTAAATTAATTCACGAAAAATATAAAACTTTAAGCTAAAAATCCTAATTTTTTTCTAAAAATAGCTTATAATAAGCAAGATGCAGGAAAAATAAGAAATCCTAAATTGCTAAACTAAATAAGCCGGGAAAATTCAAATAAGCAATCGAATTGCTTATTATATATAAAGTTCAAAAAAGGGTTAAAACATTTGATTGTGCAAAGATGGACGTAAAAGTCCCAAGGGCACGTTGGTGAGGGGTGTGTGTGTTGAGGCTTTATAAAAGGGTAGAGGCTAAGTTGAGGTCGGGGGTTCGAGTCTTGCTCACCCCCGACTTCCTTGGTTTCCCCTTTTTTATTTTTTTTGCAAAAACCTAAAAAGCAAAGTTGTAAAACAGCTTATAATAAGCTATTTTTGTGAAAACAACTTTTCTAAAAGTCACTAATAAGCTAGAAACAGCTTAAAAATCAGACAACCTATACTTAGCCATTTTTTTTACTTTTAAACAAAACTAAATAGGCTAGAAACTAAGATAAGCTAAAACTAGACTTAATAAGCTATAACTATACTAATGTCTAACCTGATAAGCTAGAGATAAGCAACGAACTAAAAGCAATAAGCTTAGAAATCAAATAAGCACTTAAAGAGAAACTAGCAGCTTAAACAGACCAATAGGCACCTTTTGAGCTTAATTATAAGCACACAAAAAGATCCTTATGACTATAAGCCCTATACTACCTTAAACCTTGACCAAAAAGCTATTTGAAAAAGCAAACAAAAGACATTTTGAAATTCAATTAAGCAGTGAAAAAGCTCAATGAAAAAGCTACTTAGGCTATATTTGATATTTTTGGTTTTTTTATGAAAAGCTAGAATAAGCTGAATCCTGGACTAAATAAGCTATAAACTACTTATTTCTAACCTAATAAGCTAATTTAAACAGCAACTAAACTAAAACTTAAACTATAAGCTAAAAAACACAAATAAGCTCTTTGGTATAAACTGCTAACCAAGCAGGCCTTAAGGGCAACTTTAAGCTTATTTTAAGATAAGCTAATGGATCCTTATGGCTATAAGCCCTACACCTACTTAAACATTGGCCAAAAAGCTACTAGAAACAGGAAACAAAAGACATTTTGAAAAACAAATGGTCAAAGAAAAAGCTAGTTAAAAATGGCTTATGTACTTAGTACATGCTGAGTTTACTTTTGGTTTTGAAAAGAAGAATAGCTGATTTTAAGGCTAAAAACAGATGACTTAATGAACCAATTTTAGAAAAATAAGCTGAAACATATTAATAATGACCTACAAGCTACTTGCAAACAAAATTTGAGATGCTAAAAACTTCTTTTACCTACTGAAAATTAAGATTGAAAAAGGACTTTTGTCTTTTTAAGCTACTGATGCAGTTTGCACTTAAAATGAACAAATCTTTTAAACTAACTAATGCAGACCTAATGAGCTAGTTTTTATAACTTTTTAAACACTAAACTAAATGCAAAATGAGAAATTATTCTAAACAAAACAGACTTAAGCTTATGATGCTAATAGAACTAGGCTTAAACTAGCAGAACTTAACTTTAACTAATTCTTATAAATGTAAGCTAAATCAAAGCTACAAATAGCATTAAATCCTATCATATAAACCAACTAATGAATTTTGAAATCAATCCTAAGGACCAAATAGCCTTGGCTGTACTAACTTGAGTTAGTACTGCCTTGTGCCAAACACCCCTTAAAAAGTCCAAAATCCATTTTAAGCTTATGAAGATGAGTTTTAATGCACAAACAAGAGATACCAGATGATAATCAGCTTATAATAAACCTAATAAAAAGAAAACATACTTTTATTAATATTGAAAAAACTGTTTACAAGCTTAAATAAAAAGAAAAGTACATTTATCTAAAAGCAATAAGCTAAAATTACATGAAATTAAGCTAAAATAAACTACAAGCTACACTAAAAACTCCTTCCCCTTTCTTGAGTGAGCGTGGAGATCTTTATATAGGCTGAGAGGGAAGCTTCTAGGTCTTCTTCACACGCTCCTCTTGGATTTAATCTCTGCCATTAAATCTCGCTAATCATTGGATACCCTGCCTTCACCGTTGGATCAAAGATGTGATCACACGGATTGCCAGTGTGGCATTCCTTGTGCCAGAGCCTTGTGCTTCTTTTGACTTGCTTTTAGTGTAAAATTTCCCATCAAGGTGTGTTTGTTCAAAATCCCGCGTGTCATTCTTGTTGGAGTCTTGACCAATCACAATCCTTTGTTGACGTTTTGCTTTGCTGAGGTGTAACTTGGTACTAGGCATCTTGTGGATAAATGGACGAGTGGGTTAATTAGATTTTAACTAGGTAATTTTGATGATTAATTGATTGGGGGAGACTGTGAACAGTGAAAACTGTTTTTCCCGCCCCCCAATTGTTATACACTTTGTGTTTGACTCGAGGAACGGGTTGTTGACTTGGGCTTTTATAAAAAAGAAATAGGCCACCGGTTTATTATTTGGGCTCGGGCTTGGGATTTAAGGGATTTTGTTATAAATGGTTAACGATCGTTAGTCCCTTAATGGTTAAGGACTAACGGTGTTATTGTTTTAGGACTTTTAGTGAAAATGAATTTAACAATAAGGCTCTTTTGGGTATTTTAAGGGTTTTGGCATATTTTGGGTTGACCAAGGGTTGACCAATGTTGACTTTGTTGACCTTTTGCTAGAAAATTCTGGCTCTTGTGCACTCTATCCGTTCCCGTGTTCGTGTTTGCCCGGTTTTGACTATTTTCTTATGATTTTTGCAATATTCGTACCTACACATTACCAAACAACAAAACACACATATACAAGCATATTTATGCATATTTATGCATATTTTCATCATTTTAGGGCTTGCTTTGATATACAAAGGATATGTGATTTCTCACATATCAGTATGCATAATACAAAACGACACACATCAGCTTATCATTTGTCGCCATAATAACCGCTTTGGTACTAGCAAAGCTCTGGTATCTACTAATATTATATGAAATATGTTTCTTATAGTCTCACACATAAAGTTATCCGGCATAAAAATCTAGCTATATGTAAAACTATTGTAACGGAAAATGATGATCGGAAAAATGATTCGTTAGAAATCATGATTGCAGGGTACCTGCCGCTGCAACGCGCGGGTACCCTGCTAGTTTGATTGATGAAGAATATATTTAATAAGATTTCATAAAAAATTGTATGTTTTGAAAGTCGAAACTTAATATAAGATGGAGTAAGGTGGTGTTTATTTTTTCAAAAATGCCTTTTAACGGTATTTTAATCTGACTCATTCAGTTGAGGTCAGACATTTGGGTTATTAAGACTATTTGTTTTTTTCATGTTATTCAGAGGCCATAATTAGAGGCAATCAGTGTTAAGATCGTTTATTTTTTCTGATTATTAAGAGGCAGTGAGAAGCATAAACCTCTTATTGAACTAAATGTGGCGAGGGTGTCTTAACATCTTTTAATGTCTTCTTTTTATTCTTTATTTTTTTTTTACCTTTTTTTATTTTATTTATTTCCTATTTTGCTATGTTTTTTTATTAGGTGTTTTTTGTTTTGTTTTTTTTTTCACTTTTATCTTTTGTATTAAAAGTAATAAATAGAATCATTCATATGTTTTGTTAGATAAAAAGTGTATAAGATGATATGTGACAATTCATATTTTATTCAAATCGAAGGGTTCGGTTTCGGACTCATATATATTTCAGCTCTAACGCGACCCGTTTAATTAATCGTTTTAAAAAGTTCAATTTAAACTAGCCTTTCTGCTCATTTTCACTTGCTTATTTTGTTTAAATTTGATTATTAGGTGTAGTTTACTATTTGTGGTAGTTACTTGCTTTTTTCACTTTGCTTATTGTGTCAAAAAATGCGCCAAACAGTTCAAGTTGTAGTTACTTAGTGTAAAACAGCCTATTCTGTCAATTTAAATTTGCTTATTCTCAGCTATTTTTAAGTTATTGTAAAAAGTCACTTTATAAAAAACTGGCTTATTTTGTTGTGTTTTACAGTTCCAAATGAATAAAAAAATGATAAAAAAAAAGTTTTTTAAAAGGGAAGCCACAGGGTTCGACCCTGTGACCTCCCCTTTACCACACACTCGTCCCAAACACAACACACACTAACCACAACACCAGATAGGGCTGGTTTTGTTTTGCAAAATCTATTCTTTATAGTCTTTTTAGCCCAATAAGCCCATAAGCCCTGTTTGCTTATTTCCAGCTTATTTCGATAAGCTGGTTAACCCATTTTAATTTTCTTAGATCCAGCACTGTTTAAACTACTTTTCATAAATTTTTCAGATTTTTCCATTTCATTTAGTATTTTTAATCAAATTTTCTTTTTAAAACAGTTTTTAATTCATAAAAAAATATTAAAAAATCAAAAAAATATAATTTTTTAAAAATTTTCTTTTATCATTTAGCGTTTAGGAAAATTAAATTTGCTTTTGTAGGGTTAAAATTTCACAATTTGTTTTTTTAAAGAACGGGTTTTGATCTCGTTCTCGTTTTTAGGTTTAAATCATTATTTGCTTCCATTTTTAGGTTTTATATATCGTTTTGCATTTTTAATTGTAGAATTTAGGAATCAAATCCAAAAAAATCCTTGAACCCTATTCAACCACCGATCACGAAACGTTTACGATTGACAATAACGCCTGTTGGGACACGACCGGGGGTTTTGATTTTGCCTTTGGTCAAAATCATTTCTTTGAATCTTTTGGAATAAATATAAATATATTATAATTACCCCTAAAAAAGGTGGTTATCAAGGCAGAGTGAACGAAGCTGCAAAATCACTCATGAACGAAAGTTTGCTCTACCGTATTATTAAAACAAGTTACATCAAAGGAGAAAGACCCACGGAGTTTTATATTCCTTGCGACATTGGACAATTTACATATTGATAATGCATTAGCAGACCTAGGAGCTAGCATAAGCTTAATGCCATACACGATGTATAAGAAACTTGGTTTAAGAGAACCAAAGGCTACTAGAACGAGTTTGGAACTTTCAGATAGGTCGATCCAATACCCGAGAGGAATAATAAAAAATGTACTCATTAAAGTGGATAAATTCGTCCTTTCTATAGATTTCATTATCCTAGATATGCCCGAAGACTCCAGAGTTCCTATAGTTTTAGGAAGACCTTTTTTGAGACCGCTCGAGTATGGATTGAAGTATTCAATAAGAAGATAACATAGAGTAGGGGGATGACTAAGTAATATTTTGAGTAGACCAATCATTAAATGACCAACCACTGAAGACGATGAATGTTATGGGATTAATGATTTGGACGACACGATCAACGAAGAAGCTCAGGAATTGCTGGAAAATGATGAGCCTGATTCATTTCTATCAAGGGGACTAGAAAAATCTATTGATCAATCAGACCTAGAATGATGTGAATATGCCAATAGTAATAAAAACGATGGTTTTGATTCAGAAAACTCGATACGCGTTATCGGACTCTGTTAAACCGAACACCTTATTGGCCAGTGCTATGAAATCAGATGAGAAGAAACCAGGCTGAAGAATTTGCCTCAACACATAGAATACGCATACCTTCATGGAGACAAATCCTTTCCCATTATTATCTCATCCGAATTGTCCGAAAAAGAGAAAATTTCACTTCTACAAGTATTGGAGAAACAAAAAGGAGCAATTGCTTGGAAAATGTCGGACATCAAGGGATTCAGTCTGTCATATTGTACGCACAAGATTTTGATTGAAGATGACTACAGAATCAGGTCATCCAACCCTAAAGGCGTCTAAATCTTAAAGTCCAAGATGTTGTGAAAACAAAATTGTGAAGCTACTTGATTCGGGCTAATTTATCCAATTTTAGACAGTTCATGGGTTAGCCTATTCACGTTGTGCCTAAAAAGGGAGGGGTGGACTATAGTTTTGGAACTTGTTATAATGAATTAATCCCTTTCGCACAGTTACTGAATGGAGGGTGTGCATCGTTTACCGTAACTTTAATGATGCAACTCGAAAAGTAATTTTCTTTTCCTTCATGGACCCATAATGTTGAAGTTTATGTGGGAATGAATACTACTGTTTTCTTGACGGTTTTTTAGGATTCTTCCAAATACTAATCGCTCCGGAGGATCAAGAAAAGACTACCTTCACTTGTCCCTATAGGACTTTCGCTTCGAATACATGAACACATTCTATTAGTCATTGACATTTTGGTGTCTTTATATCACGTTGATAGGGCGTTTTCTGGATGAAGCTGGTATTGCTCGCCTCCTTATACTTCTACTGGGTGAATCTTCTTTAAACTCTGATGCTGCTAATGGTTGTGATTTTTTCCATTTGTGAGTATTAGTGGCTACGGATTCATTCGCAGCGGAGACTGTCGGGAGAACAAAACATATGAGTACAACACTTTTTGACCGTTTGTATCTTTCAGATCTAAATTACTGATCAGAAATTAAATCCATTAAAAAGTATTTACTTTCATTAAGCACCGGTTTGTTGGCAACATGTTGGTGTCCTACAGTCAAGTAGGAAGTTTCCCAACGTCTGTGTGGTAAGTTTATAACCTGAGGTTTCACACATCGGTTTTTTACATGTTGCCACAAAGAGTTCCGGTTTATTGGTGTTGACACCACCTGCGTACACGTGTTGGAAGATACGTGTTACAAAATAAAGGACAAAACATGTTAACACGAAACTATAGAAATTAGTTAGGTTTTGTCTAAAAAACATTGAAAGGCGTAAATTAAATAATTTTGGATAACAGTCGGTTAGAATATTGGTAAATGTAGTACAGGATCATAGCCAAGCCAATTATGTTTCAGAACATGGTTGTGATTTACCATGGTGTGTTTGTGTAGACAATACAAAGAAACAGTAAAACTGAATAACTTTAGGGACATAATTTTGCAAACAATGGACTTTGATTTATATTGGAATTGAATAATTGTTTGCAGACACTAGGATTACATATTTATACTAATCTAAAAAGGCATGGCAGTTACACATGAACCATTGTGATGTTTCACATATAACTGTCTATAACTGCCAACTAACTTAACTACCAATAACTGCCAATACATGGGTGTTTGGGTTAACTGTTTTTGACCCATTTTCCAACCCATGATCAGTTAACATAATTCGACCAATAAACTTAAACTAAAATACTATGTACAAATAATACTTAGGCATATAATGACATTAGCAGGCCAACAATTTCCCCCTTAATTCATTTATGCCAAGTTTCCTTCTGTTCCTTGAATCTTCAGTCCTTCAAACAATGACTTCAAAGTCATTGCTATCTGTGATGCTTCCTTGTTCTGCTTCCTCCTCCATGTTGCCCTCCAGTCTGACTCCAAATTGTGTCTTGATGATCATGCCTTCTTCCAGTGCTTCCAGTGCTTCCTCTATCCCAGCCTTATCCTTGTCCTTGCTCTGTGGGTCTCCTACTTTAATAGAAACACTGCTATTCTCTCCCACTTCATGGTATCAGAGCCAAGTGGTTACAAGCGGTTACCCCCTACTTTAATAACAACCTGTGAAGTCTGATTATCGAAGGATAACAACAACAGTGGTATCATAGCTTAGGGGGGAGGGGTGACTGTTAGGCAAATCTAAAGGAGTCTATTACAATAAGAAGTCTATTACAATAAGTATTTTCTGCCAGCAAGGACAAGGATGCAGAAAACTAAATAATTTATAACTTACAACTGATATTTGTTTACAGAAACTTGCCCTATATATACTAGCTGAAACGACATAACTGTCTGTAACTAACTAACTGTTTATAACTGCCTATAACAGATTATAACTAACTATAATTACATATTTGGTACCCTATCTTACGTTTATAACATTATAGGTCAAACAGTAATTACCAATGGGCCTGGATTTGATGCTGTCGTGCACCACCACTCGCTCAGTTGCATGAATATTCACTCAATAACGAAGGCGAATATCAAGGTCCCGTAACTCCCTATAAAGATGGTGATCTGAGCATAGGGAATTGGTACTTGTACATTCGTATTCTATTTAGCCATATCAGCAGAATGGTAAAGCATACAAGCTAGCTCTATTTAAAGGGCAAAGGAGACAATGCCTGTTCATCACAAAGCTTTTATCGATTAATTAGATAAAATCGCTCATGGGTCTAATTGAGAAGAAGGTTGGCAAAGTAGATATCATATGCAATGTAGATATTCTTTACGGACTTTTCAGGTACAGGCTATCCGAGTTGCTGAACTTAGCCCCTGAGATCTTTAAAAGTTGTAAGTTGCAAGAAGGCGAATGGGGTGCTGTAGGATCTATCATCAACTGGAATTATGTCCTTGGTAAAGACTTGTACTTTCATAAAATATATTTTTTCAGATCTCATTAATGAGTACTATATCATTCCTACAAAAAAAGGTGATAAGACAAGAAATTACTTGTGAATTTTTATACTTAACAATATACATGCCTACAAAGTAAAAGTATCGAATTCTGTTTGGATTTCTTGACTATATGTAGATGGAAAAAGCCAAGTAATTACACATAAAATCGATGCCTTGGATGAGAAAAACAAATCACTCAGCTTCAAGGTACTTAATGGAGATGTGTTGAAGTTTTACAAAAGCTTTCAAACATGCCTCTGATGGAAAGATTATAATCAATAAATCTTTGTTAATGTTTATAAAGGCTGCAATGATACTAGTGTTGATCCGAAAGACAACCAAGCATATGAAACAAAACAAAAACCTTTCGTTATAGTTAGTTAGTTAGGAGCAGTCATAGTTAGTTATAATGTGAAAGGAGACACATGGGTTTGTAAACCGGTTTATTAAGCAACATAACCCATTCACATATTCCGTTTAGTTTAGTATATATATGTGTATATCTATAAACAAACAAGTTAACCTTTCAGATTTATATATCAGAATTATTTAGAAGGGTTCAACCCCAATCTCTTTTGTTTCTTTTATTGATTCTTGAATGGTGTGGCATGATGCTTGTTTGATCGTTATAAGATCCTGGAAATCAGAAGTATGGAACCTGTGAATACCGAACAGCCTCCAGGTTGATGGAAACACTGGAAGCAGCACGGTGACATGGACCTTTGAGTATGAGAAGATGAGTGAAGATGTCCCTGACCCGGATTCACTTCTTGAGGCCGCTAAGAATGTTATCAAATACGCTGAGGCTCGCCTGAACCCCACTTTGGTTATTGAGGCTGCTCTGAAGGCAGGCAATGATATCAAGATTCCTCAGCTCCAGTAATTATGATACTTATGAAGTCATGAAGTTCAACTTTTCGCCAATATATATGCATATATGGTTTGCAAGTTGCTAATAATGTTGGGTTTCTTTCTTATGTTCCGTTGAAGGTTATGAACCGATATGGGTCCATGGTCCTCAAGCATGTGTGACATTAATAAACTTTATATTAATGTTTTTATTTGCTACTTATGTTGATTGTCGCGATTAACCCATTTAAAAAAAAAAAAAAAAAAAAAAAACTAGACTATCTTCAGTACTATGGACAAAACTTTGCACTTATAAATTTCATGTCATGTCTCCTCAAGTTATCCAACACACGACTTTTTTGTTTTAGTACATATTTACGTAGTATTGTTAGCAAGGTCTAGAATGAGCAATTCAATTCAAGAGTGTATATGCACTTGAAGGCTGATGTATAAAAGTGATTATGTATTAAAAATAACAGATTAGTAGTGTGACATTAATTATTTGGCATCACATGTTCTATATATTATGGACAATATAAGAGCTAAATTGGTGGAAAATTATCTTTTTAGAATGTTACTTCAAAATTCAAATTAATGTTCCTATTTATTTCAACAACCAAAGATTTACAAGAACATATATGACAGCCCTATACATAATCTTTTCTTTTTATGTGACGTGGCTAGAGACGTCTCTTCTCAGTCTCCATCTAGTCTTGGTGTAATGTCTCTTGTGTCGCCTCCGGATCTTATCTGAAACTGTGTGGTTTTCTTGGTTTAAACTCTGATTCGTTTGGGGTCCAATGTCAAAGAACTCCAGGAAGTTGTTTTGTTTATATTAGCATGGTGGATTTTATGGAGTTTTCCGAATCACTTCTTTTTTTCTAATAAGAGCCTCGGAGAAAAGTTTCACTTCGACGATAAAAGTTTACGCGTTCTTTTTCGTGGTGTCAGGCTAGAAGTAAATTTAGATTTAGTTGGGACAGTTGGCTTCAACACCCTTATTTGTTAACTTTGTAATGTTCTAGCGCCTTGCTAGTTTGTCTCAATAAAAGTTGCCGTTCAAAAAAAAAAAAAATCAAGTACGTACATTTGTATACATAAGTGATTTAAGTATAACATAACTACCGAATAATTATATGTTAAAAAAACAAGCATGATTAATTCCTCAACTTCCCACACTGATTAGATTTGTCTGTATTTCAGCGAGTCATTCCTCTAGGAACCTTTGGTGACACCATATATAAATTCACCAGTTTGTTGTATCTTCGGAGATTGACCTTGCCACTCGACTCCTAAACGTAAAACTCATCAAAGAAATTAACCGACATGATTCAAACACAAATTCTTCAAAAAAGAACGAGATTGGGTATATATCACTATGCCAAATTGGACTACACGCGACGTCCGGATGTCGTCGCTATAAGTCCACTACACTACAAAAAACTCACTTTTTGGCCTCGTCTTTGACCATAACCTTTAGCGACGACATGTTGACGCTATCTTGTCGCTAAAGGTTTGCTAACAACAAACCGAGTCCATGCTTAATCTTTGACTTTGACTAAAACCTGTAGCGCGATGACAGTTTGGTCGCTATAAGTTTGGTGACAATCAACATTTAATTTCCCGGTCAATATTTAATTTCCTGAATTGACCCGCTATATAAATTTTGGTTATTTAAATATATTTAAATTAATTATAAATGATTTAACTTAATAAATAAATTTAAGAATGATTTAAAAATATAAGTTGTTTAAATTAATTTTCTTAAATGAATTCAAATAAATTATATATAATTTAAAAATGGTTTAAATTATTTATGAATGATTTAAAATAATTCTAAACAATTGATTTTTTTTAAATCAATTATAAAAATGACTGTTTTAAACAAGGTTGATCAAGAACAATCAACACGATATATATAAACATGCCTTTGTTATGTTCACAAAATCAAAAGATGTGACATCAACAACGCACACTAGATAATCATTGAAAAAGTAAGAATGCCAAGGATTTTGTCACGAGTAAATGCTAGATTCTTTTTGTGAATTTTACAAGTCCGACCACAAGGTGCTATGAGGTTTAAAGATGTGTTTCATGGGAAACGTTAAAATAGTAGTAACTACCTTTCTAGATATTTTTTTGTACAAATGATTGCTTATATGATGTTCACTAATGAATGTTAATGTATCGTGATGAGTGCTAATGTATCATGATGAATGTTAACCGATTAATGTCCTCGCCAGAGTGTCTGTTACCAAAATTAATGTTAACTACACAATCTTCTAATCATGGTCAACGTTTTGGTTGTACTCTTTGGCCAGGAAATGTCCTCGCCAATGTAAGTGTGTAAAGTCTGTGTATTGATAATGATAACAACCGAAACAAACTGGATCTAGTGATACGGACCAAGTAGATCTAGAGTCTGGGATAGCTTTCCATATAGTAATTTATACATCTAGAATAATAGTTACATATATATTGTTCTTCTAAATCTGTGTTTAGGATACGCTTCGGGCTTAACTAGTTCATTGGATATTGCCAAGGATTTATTGATCGTGTTGACTAGCAGGTGACCTAGATAATTCAACAAGAACGTTCTGATTCCATTGGGTAGTTAGACAAGTGGACTACTAGTGTATAAATTGCCATTAAGCGGTAAGTGGGTAAAGTCTCTATGAGCTAGGGTTTAACAAGATCACCATTGCTTTAATCCCTAAGATAGATTATAATCAGCAAATAGGGATGTTTTATGCGGATACTTTAATTGTGACAAAATTAATGTGTCTAGGTCTTAGGATGATGTAACGCCTAAGTCTTAAGAATGATATGCCGCCTCGAGAGAAGAAATCATTGCACTTAATAAGCAAACCAACTTTCTAATCGGATTAATAATGGTTAATACAATTTTCTTATATAAGGCTCGACCGCTCTTTTATCCTTTGTTAATTAGCTTGCGTGGGTTAAAGTGTCTCGAATTGATTATAGTCACCAACCAAACCGTGCCAGTCTCTCAGGCTGAAAACCCCCTTTTCCAGTTAGAATTAGGAACTAGGACTGACATAGGTTTAGAATAGGACAGAATTAACATAGATTAGATAATCAAGATATTAATTGAATTGATAGATTTAACCTCACTTCAAGTGTTCGACACCCTACTTACCATGAAACTACTACCGATCGGGTACACTGCCCGTGAAAGTGTTGTTTTGATTTAGTCGGAAAAATATAAATTTAAAACTTGAATCAATAAAATATACACTACACAACGACACATCAGGCCTCCAAAAACCTTCTCAATTAACAGCGCCAAATGAAAAGGATCACTATAAACTTGTTCTTTTGCCTTCGATAACTGAGACATAAACACATCTGGTGCTTCTTTCTGATTAGTTTCTTTTCTATGAGAAGATATTTTATTCTCGTTTCCATAGGTATCAGAAACTGAATAAACAGAGGAATCATCCTCACTCTCCTGGTCATATCTACTGTTGTTATCATTAACAGAATATTTCCCCTCTTCATCTTTAAAGCCTGTTAGAAAATTCGGGGTCCAAGAACTCAATTCCCGCACCCGAATACAGTGATCCACACTAGAGAGATCAACAACAATCGACTTAAAAACAAGAGGAGCATGAGTGGTTTTGATACTAAGGCGCATACTAAACCGATTAGATTCATCAGCATCATCTAAGAAAATTAGATCACCACACCTACTTGCGATTTTCTTGAACGTGGACTGATTCTAAGCGCGTAAGGGAACATCCTCAACTTCAATTCATTAGAGCAACTCCTTACACTACCACACAAATAGGCTAATGCAACGAAAAGTTTGCAACGGTATATTTTTATTGCAAATTTGCAACCGTAATGCAACGAATTACCAACCGAATTCGCATCGACAAAGAAAAAGGTTGCAAATCTGTTGCAAAATATAAACTAATTTTTTTTATATATATTGTCATTTTTTCCGTTGCAAATCCGTTGCAAACAATACAAAATTGCAACAAAAATGAAACGAAAGACAAAAAAATAAGTCTAAAAGAAATTACAATTTATTTTCCGTTGCAAATTTTCATAATTGCAACGGAAATGCAACGAAAGACAAAAAAATAAGTCTAAAAGAAATTACAATTTATTTTCTGTTGCAATTATGTTACAAATTTTCCTAATTGCAACGAAAGACAAAAAAAATAAGTCTAAAAGAAAGTACAATTTATTTTCCGTTGCAATTTCGTAGCAAATTTTAATAATTGCAACGGAAATGCAACGAAAGACAAAAAAATAAGTCTAAAAGAAATTACAATTTATTTTCCATTGTAATTCCGTTGCAAATTTATTTTGTATTCCGTTGCAAGTCCGTTGCAAATTTAATTAGCAACGGAATTGCAACGGAGGAGTCGAGATGCTATCGTTGTACATGAGATGTTCAACGGAGGAGTCGAGATGCTATCATTATATATTAGATGTTCAACGAATGAGTTGAGATGCTATCATTGTACATGAGATGTTCAACGGACGAGTCGAGATGCTATCGTTATTCATTAGATGTTCAACGGATGAGTCCAGATGCTATAATTGTACATGAGATGTTCAACGGTTGAGTCGGGATGCTATCCTCGTACATTAGATGTTTAACGGATAGGTCAAGATGCTATCGTTATACATTATATGTTCAACGGATACGTCGAGATGCTATCGTTATACATGAGATGTTTAACGGAGGAGCCGAGAAGCTATCGATGTACATGAGATGGTCAACAAATGAGTCGAGATGATATCGTTGTACATTAGATGTTCAACGGAGGAGTCGAGATGCTATCATTGTACATGATATGTTCAACGGAGGAGTCGAGATGCTATCATTGTACGTTAGATGTTCAACAAAGGAGTGGAGATGCTATCGTTTATATGAGATGTTCAACGGAGGAGTCGAGATTTTATCGTTATACATTGGATGTTCAACGGTTGAGTCAGGATGCTATCGTTGTACATTAGATGTTCAACAGATGAGTCGAGATGCTATCGTTATACATAAGATATACAACGGAGGAGTCAAGATGTTATCGTTGTACATTAGATGTTCAACAGATGAGTCGAGATGCTATCGTAAATCATTAGATGTTCAACGAATGAGTCAAGATGCTATCGTTGTACATGAGATGTTCAACGGATAGGTCAAGATGCTATCGTTATACATTAGATGTTTAACGGAGGAGTCGAGATGCTATCGTTATACATGAGATGTTCAAAAGAGGAGTCGAGATGTTATCATTATACATGAGATGTTTAACGAAGGAGTCGAGATGCTATCGTTATTCATTAGATGTTAAACGGATGAGTCAAGATGTTATCGTTGTACATGAGATGTTTAACGGAGGAGTCAAGATGCTATCGTTATTCATTAGATGTTCAACTAATGAGTCGATATGCAATCGTGGTACATGGGATGTTCAACGAATGAGTCAAGATACTATCGTTACACATTAGATGTTCAACGGAGGAGTCAGATGGTATCGTTTACATGAGATGTTTAACGAAAGAGTCGAGATGCTATCGTTATACATGAGATGTTCTACGGATGAGTTAAGATGGTATCGTTTTACATGAGATGTTCAAAGGAGGAGTCGAGATGCTATCGTTATTCATTAGATGTTCAACTGAGGAGTCTGATGGTATCGTTGTACATGAGATGTTCAACGGAGGAGTCGAGATGCTATTGTTGTACAAGAGGAGTTCAACGGATGAGTCGAGATGGTAACGTTGTACATGAGATGTTCAACGGAGGAGTCAAGATACTATCGTTATTCATTAGATGTTCAACAGATGAGTCGAGATGCTATCCTTTATGAGATGTTTAACGGTTGAGTCGGGATGTTATCATTGTACATTAGATGTTTAACGGAGGAGTCGAGATGCTATCGTTATTCATTAGATGTTAAACGGATGAGTCGAGATGCTATCGTTGTACATGAGATGTTCAACGGAGGAGTCAAGATGCTATCGTTATTCATTAGATGTTCAACTAATGAGTCGGTATGCAATCGTGGTACATGGGATGTTCAATATATGAGTCGAGATACTATCGTTACACATTAGATGTTCAACGAAGGAGTCAGATGGTATTATTTACATGAGATGTTTAACGAAAGAGTCGAGATGATATCGTTGTACATGAGATGTTCTACGGATGAGTTGAGATGGTATCGTTTTACATGAGATATTCAAAGGAGGATTCGAGATGCTATCGTTATTCATTAGATGTTCAACGGAGGAGTCAGATGGTATCGTTGTACATGAGATGTTCAACGGAGGAGTCAAGATGCTATTGTTGTACATGAGATGTTCAACGGATGAGTCAAGATGGTAACGTTATGCATGAGATGTTCAACGGAGGTCTCATTAGTCAAGATGCTATAGTTATCATTAGATATATATTCATCAGATGAGTCGACGATGGTTTTCCTTTAATGATGATGTTTATACGGTTGTGTCGGGATGTTCTCGTTGATTCATTAGATGTTTAACGGAGGTGTTAGTCGAAAATGCTATGTTATTCATTTGAGGTTAAACGGATGTGTCAGGATTTTGCTATCGTTGTACAAGAGATGTTCAAGGAGGAGTCCATATTGCTATTCGTATCATTAGATGTTTAACTAATGAGTTGATATGCAATCGTGGTACATGGGATGTTCAACGGATGAGTCGAGATACTATCATTACACATTAGATGTTCAACGGAGGAGTCAGATGGTATCGTTTACATGAGATGTTTAACGAAAGAGTCAAGATGCTATCGTTGTACATGAGATGTTCTACGGATGAGTTGAGATGGTATCGTTTTACATGAGATATTCAAAGGAGGATTCGAGATGCTATCGTTATTCATTAGATGTTCAACGGAGGAGTCAGATGGTATCGTTGTACATGAGATGTTCAATGAAGGAGTCGAGATGCTATTGTTGTACATGAGATGTTCAACGGATTAGTCGAGATGGTAACATTGTACATGAGATGTTCAACGGAGGAGTCAAGATGCTATCATTATTCATTAGATGTTCAACAGATGAGTCGAGATGCTATCCTTCATGAGATTTTTAACGGTTGAGTCGGGATGCTATCGTTGTACATTAGATGTTTAACGGATGGGTCGAGATGCTATCGTTATACATTAGATGTTCAACGGATGAGTCGAAATGCTATCGTTGTACAAGAGATGTTCAACCGAAGAGTCAAGATGTTATCACTGTAAATGAGATGGTAACAGATGAGTCAAGATGCCATCATTGTATATTAGATATTCAACGAAGGAGTCGAGACGCTATCGTTGTACATGAGATGTTCAACGGAGGAGTCGAGATGCTATCGTTGTACATTAGATGTTCAATGGAGGAGTCGAGATGCTATAGTTGTACATGAGATGTTCAACGGAGAAGTCGAGATTCTATTGTTATACATTAGATGTTCAACGGTTAAGTTGGGTTGCTATCATTGTACATTAGATGTTAAACGGTTTAGTCGAGATGCTATCGTTATACATGAGATGTTCAACGAAGGAGTCGAGATGCTATCGTTGTACATGAGATGTTCAAAGTAGGAGTCGATATGCTATCGTTAATCATTAGATGTTCAACGGATGAGTCGAGATTCTATCATTGTACATCAGATGTTCAACAGAGGAGTCAAGATGCTATCGTTATTCATTAGATGTTTAACGGACGAGTCGAGATGCTATCGTTGTTTATGAGATGTTCAACGGATAGGTCGAGATATTATCGTTATACATTATATGTTTAACGGTTAAGTCGGGATGCTATCATTGTACATTAGATGTTCAACGGTTAAGTCGAGATGCTATCGTTGTACATGAGATGTTCAACGGAGGAGTCAAGATGCTATCGTTATACATTAGATGTTCAACGTACGAGTCGAGATGCTATCATTATTCATTAAATGTTCAACGGATGAGCCAAAATGCTATCTTTATACATGAGATGTTCAACGGAGGAGTCGAGATGCTATCGTTATACATGAGATTTTCATCGGAAGAGTCGAGATGCTATTGTTGTACATGAGATATTCAACGGATGAGTCGAGATGGTAACGTTGTACATGAGATGTTCAACGGAGAAGGCTATGATGCTATCGTTTTATCATTGATGTTCAACACCTCTCGCTAGTCGAGGTTGCTATCCTTCATGAGATGTTCAGCGGTTGAGTCGGGATGCTATCGTTGTACATTAGATGTTTAACGGATGGGTCGAGATGCTATCGTTATACATTAGATTTTCAACGGATGAGTCGAGATGCTATCGTTATACATGAGATGTTCAACCGAGGAGTCGAGATGCTATCGTTGTAAATGAGATAGTCAACAGCTGAGTCGAGATGCTATCGTTGTACATTAGATGTTCAACAGAGGAGTCGAGACGCTATCGTTGTACATGAGATGTTCAACGGAGGATTCAAGATGCTATTGTTGTATATTAGATGTTCAATGAAGGAGTCAAGATGCTATCGTTATACATGAGATATTCAACGAAGGAGTCGAGATTCTATCGTTACACATTAGATGTTTAACGGTAGAGTCGGGATGCTATCGTTGTATATTAGATGTTCAACGGTTGAGTCGGGATGCTAACGTTGTACATGAGATGTTCAACGGAGGAGTCGAGATGCTATCGTTGTACATTAGATGTTCAACGGACGAGTCGAGATGCTATAGTTATTCATTAGATGTTCAACGGTTGAGTCGAGATGCTATCGTTATACATGAGATGTTCAATATGGGTCGAGATGATATCATTATACATTAGATGTTCATCGAAGGTGTCAAGATGCTATCGTTATACATGAGATGTTCAACGGAGGAGTCGAGATGCTATCGTTGTATATGAGATGTTCAACAGAGGAGTCAAGATGCTATCGTTATTTATTAGATGTTCAACGGATGAGTCGAAATGCTATCATTGTACATGAGATGTTCAACGAAGGAGTCAAGATGCTATCATTATTCATTAGATGTTCAACGGATGAGTCGAGATGCTATCGTTGTTTATGAGATGTGCAACGGATGGGTCAAGATGCTATCGTTATACATTTGATGTTCAACGGATGAGTCGAGATTCTATCATTGTACATGATATGTTCATTTGTGAGATGTTAAACTAATATTGAGTGGAAAATGGAAGAAATCGATATGAATGTTTTGCGTGATGCATCAATGACACCTCCACATGGCTAAAAAAGCATAAAACGTACTAGAGGTGGAAACGAGCCCATCTGCTCATGAAAAGCTCGAGATCATCGATAGAAAGGTCAAACGAGTCGAGCCTAAATGAGCTCGACCCATAGCTCGAGCTAAATTGGAGCTCATTTAGTAAACGAGCTCGAGCCCGAGATTTGTATACAAAACTCGGCTAGGCTTGCGAGCCTAAACGAGCTCAAAAAAATAATCGAGTTTTAGATAATCGAGCTTGAATATGTAAGTTTAAGTGGACAAATTTTATTTTTTATAAGTGAATCACAAATGAGCCGAGCTCGAGCTTTATATATCGTACACGAGCCGAGCTCGAGCTCAACTCTTAAGGCTCAAAACGAACCGAGCTCGAGTTTGAGATTAACTCTTAAGGCTCGAAATGTACTTTCGGGTTGGGTCTTATTTATAAACGCACATGCTTATGAATTTTATAAGTAAACTTTACATTTGATTAAATACTTGTTACAATATTCACAATAACCAAAAGAATGAAGTTTGAGAGCGGGAAACAAAAATTGAGAGCGAGAAATGAAAATTGAGAGCGGAAGAAAGAAAGAGTAAAGGGAATAAAGCAAATAAACCCTAAATCTTATCCCAAATTAGATCTCACACTGCCGCTCTCTCTCTCTTTTCTTCTAACCGAAGGTATAATCCAATTCCTTTGTTGCTCGAATTTATGTTATATCCCATGTTTAATATAATTTTAGATCTATCTATTAGTTATATTTCTTCTTAATTTTATGCCCAATCTCTTAAACTTGTAGCTCGATATGTACATGGTTGTGGGTTGTTTGATTAGTCACTTTGCAGCAGGGTATTGTGTTTCATTGTTCAATTGTGTTCACCCTGTCTTATTTTTTAATTATGTTGCTATGTATTGTTTGTTCCTGGAAATAAAAAGTGTTTTCTTTCTAAAAGAACAAGTCTTGATATGTGTGTTAGTATAGTTTTCAAATTTTTTTACTATAGTTCTCTTGTATATATGTACTAGATAGCTTTTGTGACTTAATGGGCTTGTCTTTGGTTTCATTGTGCTAGCTTTATTATAAGATAGTATACTTGTGCTTTATAAGTTCATTTCAAGTTTTTGGGCTCCTCATTTCTCATCACCCGCACCTGGTGCACTGTCGCCAACTCAATTTAAATCTCATCCACTTGTTTCGACTGCTAGGATTTTTGTTTTAGATTCTAGTACAGGTATATTCCTTCTAAATGTTATATTTTTCTACCACCATGTCTTTTAAGAATAAGACTAGATAAAATTTGATTTATTTATCATCTTTACATGGTTTATGTTAAATTTATTCAGTATTGTGAAAACTATAAAGTCATATTACTTTTTATAAAGAGGATGACACATACATTCAAAGAAAGGAAAATAGAAGAATATTCGAACAAAAATGCTCCTAAGGAGCCATATAAATCTAATCCATATTGGAATATGCCCTTGTTTAGTATTCACGGATGTCATGATATAAAGTCTACAGCAGGATCTGGTTGAGGTCTGCTATAGTTTAATGGATGTGACTGTGATCAAGTTGCTTAGGTGCTTGATTGCTTGTTCTGTTGTGCATTTATAATGTGGTATAGGTGTATTTATGGCTTAAAATTTATATTAATAAGTGTATTTGAGGCTTCAAAAATTATATCTAAGCTCGGTCTGTATGGTCAAATTGGGTTTTAAAACATCATTAAGGGGTGGTTGAATTTGTATTTTAAAGCTTGATTATTTAGTTCAGTTTTCTTATTTGAATAACATATATAGTATTTAAGACATATTTCTTTTATAGGAAAAATATATGAATAACATAATATATATCTAGGTCCTTTTGTTAAATGTAGTATGAAATTTCAAACCAGGTTTGAAAAGTTTATGGATTCGCCTCTAGGTAGACATAAAAATTGACTACAATGCTGTAAATTTTTATGTCTTTCAACTGTGTTAATGAAAACGAACACAATACATAGAGATAATCTGTACACTGACCCTTAGAATCTGTATTGAAACCAAAACGATATTTCATAAGCAAGAACACAATAAGTTTCCTTAGAATCTGTATTGAAATCAAACAGGAGATTGTTAGGAATTCGTTAACTCAAACAGATGGAGACAATATCTGATGCCGGTCCTTAAATGTCAGTTTGGAATTGTGTTATCGCTTTGCGTATTACAAGAACCCCTATAACACAATATCTGATGTTGATCTATGCTAAAACAACCCATACTGTTTCTAATTCAATTTAGGGATATCTCAGATTGCTTATACTATTAAAATCTGCTAATGCTTTTACTATAATTCTAATCCATATTGGAATGCTGGTAACTTATTCTGATTTTCTCATTTTGGCCCGCTCTTGTTTGTGTATGCCCTTGTTTAGTATTCACGAATGTCATGATATAGAGTCTACACCAGTGATTTGGTTGAGGTATGCTGTAGTTTAATGGGTGTGACTGTGATCAGGTTGCTTGGATGCTTGGTTTGCTTGTAGTTGTTGTGCATTTATAATGTGGTATAGGTGTATTTGAGGCTTGAAAGTTTATATTAATAAGTGTATTTGAGGCTTGAAAAATTATATCTAAGCTCGGTCTGTAGGGTCGAATTAGGTTTTAAAACACCATTAAGGGGTGTTTGGATTTGTATTTTAAAGCTTTATTATTTAGTTCAGTTTTCTTATTTGAATAACATATATAGTACTTAAGACATTTATTTTATAGCAAAAATATCAGGCATGTATGACTAAGAGTCATGGGGAAGATGTTGAATCACACCCTCATAACCAAGAAACATGGAATGAAGTCAATCCTGTGAAGAGAGGCAATACACATGGGGCGGGAAAATCATCTGATCCTATATTTGTGCTAACGAGAATACCTTTCGCTCCCCTATGCGGTAAGTTTATCAATTCTATGCTCATATGAGTTCTACATGAATTAGAAACAAAGTTAATTCCTTTTGTTGATTAAGAAGTACATTATTTGTTAAAATGGATTGAAACAGATTGCTGTGACTTGTATCATTTGCAAACACGTTGAGTATTTTAGAACTTGTACGTTGGAATGGTTAAAATGGGTTGGAACTAATTGTAGTGGCTTGTTGCGTTAAAATGAGTTATAATGGGTTTAAATATGGTGATTTGTAGGTTGAAGTATTACGAAAGTCTTTCGAAGAGCTCAAGGAAGCGAGAGCACGAGATAAAGAGCTATTTGAGGAAGCTAAAGAAGAGAATAGAAAGCAATATGAAGAAAAACTTATGTCTCATGTGTTGACGTACAATGAAGGAAGAAATGGTGAAAGAAGCGAATGCAAAGATGGATGAGATGTTTGCACAATATACACAAACACTTCCCATTCCCCTCCTTAGTAAATAATATGTTGTGTTTGGTAAAAGCTTTTGATACACTCTCTAACTCTATAACTCTTAGTAACATAGGGTTGGATAGAAGGTTTTTGACAATGTTTATGATATTTTGGGTATTCGGATGATTAATATTATTGGTTTGATTTGTGTGTTTAAAGATATTTTGTTTTAGTTTTTTGCGTATTATAGGATAAAACTGGATGGACGAAAGGCTAAATAATGCTATTTTTTTAAATCGTGAATGTTTTTGCAACGGATTTGCATCTTCATTGACGAAAATTTTGGTTGTTGCAAAAAATGTTGTGGTTGCAAAATTTACCGTTGCAAAACCCGTAGCAAAATATAACCATTGCAAATATGTTGATGCAAAAAATATTCGTTGCATAATTGTGGGAAAAGTTCTTCGTTGCAAAAATAGTATATATTTCCTACGAATTATCTTTTGTTGCAAATCAGTTGCAAAAAGTTTTATGTCTATTGCAATTCGGTTACAAATTAAATTTGCATGGAGCCTTTTTGCAATAGTCGGATTTTGTTGCATTTCCGTTGCAAATAGCATTTTGCAACGGATTTGCATCGTATTTAAACGGTTGCATTAGACCATTTGTGTTGTAGTGACTCCTAGTTCCTCTTTCTTGTATGGCTAACCGTTTAAAATTGTATTTTACTTACCACTTTTCATAATTTTGTGTATTTTTTTTCTTGATGTGCCATACTTTTGAATTTCATCGTCTTTGATATATCATATCCCATTTAATCTGAGTATATTATATTGAACATTTTACGCCTACTCCGGTTCACGAGAATGTGTATTGCAGGGTAAAATGGTTTAATAATACATACAACTCAAGTATAGTATAACACATCAAACAAAAATAAATTAGTACGCTAAAATGACAATCAAGTTACATTTAACAATTAAGTTACATTTACCAACAATTACACCTTTCTTCATTCAGGTTAATACATATTAAAACCCTAAGCAAGACTAATTGATATCAGTATTTACTGATCAAATCAGAAATATCTTGGAAAAAACCGACACCCTCATAACAGTAATAATCTGGTTGAAGGGATGTCAAAAAGGGAAAGAAAAAAAAGACCCCTCTATAGAAAGGAAATTTGGAAATTGATATTAGATCATTACTAAGTCAAAAGTTTCAAGTTTTACCAGGTTTATAGATAAGCCTCGAGTTCTTTACCATCACTACAACAATCGGGGTTTTCCCCAGCAATATTTCGGGGCTTTCCCCCAGCGACATGTCGCTTGGGAAAACTATCCCCATCGAAATGTCGTTGGGGAATGGTCGTTGGGGAATCCTCGTCAGGGATACAATCCCCAGCGATAATCCCCAGCGAAGATGTGGGTCCCACTCGTTTTTCAGTCAAGCAATTAGTGCCACGGTGGCAACCTTTTCCCCAGCGACATGTCGCTGGAGAAAGTTTTTTTTTAAATTTGGAATCACTTGTCGCTGGGGAAATTTTTTTAAAACATTTAGAACAAAGTTTCCCCGGCGACAAGTCGCTGGGGATACTTTTTTTTAAAAAATTTAGTAACAATTTTCCCCAGTGACAAGTCGCTGGGGATCATTTTTATAAAAATTTAGAAACAAAGTTTCCCCAGCGACAAGTCGCTGGGGAAAAGTCTGCAATTTTTTTTAATACAGCCTGCACAGCAGGCGTTTTCCAGATTTTTTCCGGAATTTTTCTGGAAAAAATCTACCAAATAACAAACCTGTACCAAAACCTGTATAGACTCACCACAACTTG
>BQNB010099802.1:0-24845 GCA_026074375.1 Tanacetum coccineum | reverse complement strand
TAACCTTTTCTTGGAGGAGACTAACACCTTTGATAATTCTTTACCCGAATATGAAACTTTTTGCTTTAATCTGGAAGAGATTAGTAGTGGCAGTACCACTACTCATTCTGATTTATTTCTTTCGGATTATGAAGCTTTCTATGATCATATTGAAGAGAAGAGTAGTGGCCTTTGAGTGGGTAAACATAAGCATTGATGCGCAACCCATGCAGCAAATGATGGACATAATTCATGTCTATCAGAATCCTTATATGTCCTTTGAACTCTGTTGTTAACCTTTAATAAAAAAATCGAACATTCTAAACTCGTTGAAGATATTGATGTGGTGAGATATGATCCATTGTAATGGTATGGTGAGAGGGCAAGATATGGTTGTATATATTATCCAAAACTGGACGAGTACATATTTATAGGCAATATACAATGTGTAATTTTAAAGTCTAACTTGTAATTTAATATTTTTATAGTGAAGGTAAGTACAACCTTGTCAAACGTCACGGGGCCCACACGGCTCTGCTGAGAAAATTGTAATCGCATTGCAAGATGTCGCAGACTAGAATTCATTGGGAGTGAATGATTGATGAAGTGTAATTTTATACACTTTTTCGGGGTCATTTAACCCCCAAAATCATTCAAATATCCTCATTAATCGTGCTTAATCGTTTCTTTTTGTTATTTTAGCATTTAGGAAGTATTTGGAGGAAATACACGTGACTTGGACTCAATTTAGGAAGAAACGGTGCAAAGACGCAACCTTACAAGATTTGATGAAGCTTGGATTTATAGCGCGTGGAGACGGCGTTGCAAAACCTTCTGACGCCGTGATGTGTTTCAAAAGTTTTAAATTTATAAGACTGAAATTATCGATTTATTATATGGAAACACACGGGTAAAAGTATAACTCACGTATGTAGTATAATAGTTTAGGGAAGACCAGGTCGTCCACAGGGATTCGATTGGTGTTTGGATAATCGTAGTTAAAATAAACTTTAACAATTTTAAGATAAATGGTGCTGGATTCAATACTGATAAAGATGACTACTCGAATAATTTCATATAATTCCTAAGCAATGGCGATAATTACGATCTCAGACTCGAGGTTGATTAACTTATAAAAAGGTTTTCTCGTTAAAAAACGTTTTCACAAATTAACTTGTTTAACTTAAGATTTATATTTAGTTAACTCGATTAAATGTGTCACTCAAATAATCTAGTTACTATTATATCAATTCTATTTTGTTTATCAAATAACATAAGCGGATTTCTCCAACTAAACGATAAAGACCGTAGACAAATCTTTAAAATTATATAACATACAACGGGTCTTTCGACCTATACAGATACAATCAAAGTTGATAAGATAAGATACGATAGGATTTAAACATAAGATTAAGATTAAAAAGATCGCAATTATACTAAACGCTTATTCCTTATATTAACGTAACCGAGTAGTCATGAGAGATTTAGCCTCTCATGGCTACGAAGTTCATAACAAAATAAAGAAGAAAAACAAGAAACATACTATTCTTGGGTAGGAAAATGGATCAAAATCCACCCTTTACAAGTATCGGATCTTACTTAGATCTTTATCTTCTAAATACTGCGGTGTTTGTTCTTTGTTCTTCGTCTTCGAATTCAGGTATTGGTGAGGATATTTGAGAGAGATTGAAGTGATGAAGGATATGAGAGATGCTTCAAATGGCTTGATTTTCATCCCTATTTATTGGCTGAGAAGAGGTCTAAGTGTGGCGTACATTCTAAAATGTGTGGCGTACTTAGCTTAAGTCGGTGCAAATGTCTTTAATGTTGCAAGGAAGTGCGACGCACATTTGTAGAAAACCGGCGCACTTAGGTGTAAATGCAGACTTCATTTAATTCCATTTAATTTTATTTAACTCGAAGGGAAGTGCAGCGCACTTTGCTGGAAAACCGGCGCACTTCTTAGCATTTTCAGCTTTAGCCCCTTTTTTCTTCTAACTTGTCTTTCGATGAGTATAAACACTTGTATTTTGGTCTTTTTGAGCTTGGGATGTCTTCAAGTGAACTTGCACATGTTTCATGCTATTAAGTACAAAAAGTTTATGAGAAACGATAAAATATATACAAATAATGCCACCGAAAACATGTATAGTTAAGGTGTTATCAAATCCCTCCACACTTAGCTATTCCTTGCCCTCAAGCAATCAAAGTGAGAAAACAAGATCCTTTATCATGACGTGGAGAAATTTGGATTTAACAAGTGTTTACTGATTTTAATAACTTTTTAGGCATAGACATATAACAGCGGATGTGTTTGATTTATATTCACTCTAGCCACTCATATAGGGTTTATATTTGTGAAGTTACTCAATTGCACAGACATAATCTATATAGCTACCATAGGCTTGTAAAAGAAACATAAACATGCCCATTGCGGCGTGAGCACCTAGACAAAAATCTCAAAGAGGCAAAACGTGGTAATAATGAGGGTGAATAACATGTACCGATTCCATGTGCCAATCTTAAGCCTTATACTTTGAACTTTTTTATACGAAAACTAAGGCAGGCACGGAACTTCTTTCATTGAGCATTTTTCTTTAATTTTGGATACTTCAGCGAGATAGCACTAAAAGGGAGTGTTGCAGATATAGGAGTTACATGGGATTTATTTTACCTCTTATCATATGATTTTGTCTATAAATTAACCTCACTACGGTCTAGTAAATGATGATCAAGCACAAGTTCTGAAGCTACTAAATTACCGGCTTACTCATATAATTTTCAACCAATACCAATGCTCCAGAAAAGGCGACAAATTACAAATACACATCCGTAACATCATATGAGACACTTGCAATTGCATTCAAACCTTAACTCGAACAAGCTAAAGATAAAAATTATCTTAGGTATCAAATGTGGATACCTGAATTCTTTAAGGTTTAATTCTCACAATTTGGTGGACTGGTTTTGTGCTAGTTATAATGTCAATCCGATTAGATTTGCCTTACTAAGAGTATACATTTTTTAATTTTTGGAAGAAAAGCATACTTATATTAGTTTTTAAAGGATTTTTTTAAATATTATTTGAAAATTTAGCCAGATTACAGGGCAAACATGGAGGGATAAGGTTAATTTTAATTTTTCCTATTTGGCTTCCCCTCCATACTTAAGTTGAACATTGCCCTCAATGTGAGAACTGATAAATATAGAAAAATAGGGAAGATTAAGAGAAAACGATACTTCCCGGGGCATAGATAAATTTAGCTTCGAGAGAGCTATCCTTGAACAAGCGCCATAATTTTCCAGGTCTAATCTCTATTACATGCATAAGAGTAAACAAACAAAACATACAAAAAGAAAAATATATTTTTTTGGGTTTTTTTAGAAGAGAAAACAGAGGAAGAGGGACTCCTCCACACTTAAGAGAAAATACGGGTTGCCTCCCGAGAAGCGCTTAATGTTTAAGATAGTCATTAGCTAGACAAGTACTTCGGGAGTTTTCTTTGGGAAAGAAGGGAGTGACTTCTTCCCTTGGGTTATTATCTTCTTCATGGTATAACTTGAGTCTATGGCCGTTAACAATAAATATTTTTCCATCTTTTCCATATAGTTCAACATATCCGGATGGATATTGGTGTTTCATTACGTATGGTCCTAGCCAACGAGATCTGAGTTTTGGCTGTTTGAATTTGTACTTAGAATGAAATAACAACACTTTGTTTTCGTGTTTGAACTCTTTTCTCATTTTAAGTTTCCAGTCGTACCAGACTTTAGTTCTTGCCTGGTATAAATGAGAGTTTTCATATGCTTGATGTCGGAATTCATCTAACTCGTGTAACTGGAACATTCTTTTCTCGCCAGGGGCGATGAGATCAGGATTACAATTTTTTAGGGCCCAATACGCATGGTGTTCGATTTCAAATGGTAAATGGCAGATTTTTCCATATACGAGTTTGTATGGAGTGGTTTTGGTTGGTGTTTTGTAAGCAGTTCGAAAGGCCCATGGAGCATCATCGAGTTTTCTTGACCAGATAGCTAGATTATCTTTCATAGTTTTTTCAAGGATTCTTTTAAGGGCTCTATTAGTATTTTCAACTTGTCTACTCGTTTCAGGATGATATGATGTAGAGAAACGGTGGGTAACTCCATATCTTTTCATGGTTTTTTCCATTATCTTGCTGCAGAAATGAGTTCCTCGATCACTTATGAGAGCTTTGGGCATTCCGAAATGGCAAAAGTGTTTTTTCAGGAATGAAATAACAACTCCGGCATCATTCGTTGGAAGAGCTTATGCTTCAGCCCATTTAGAAACATAATCGACAGCGACTAAGATGTATTCGAATTTATATGATTTTGGGAATGGTCCTATAAAGTCGATACCCCATATGTCAAAAATTTCGCATACTTGAATGCTATTTAAGGGCATTTCATCATGTTTAGATATACTTCATGTTTTTTGACATGCTTCGCAAAGGCAAACCAGAGTATGAGCTTCTTTGATGATTGTTGGCCAGTAAAAGCCAGAGTCTAAGACTTTTTTAGCTGTGGTGTTTGGTCCATAATGTCCATCGGAAGGTCCGTGGTGACATTGATCTAGAATGGTACGAGTTTCTAGTCCTGAGACACAGCGTCTAATCCTACCGTCTGAACATGCTTTGAAAAGGTAAGGGTCTTCCCAAAAGTAGTTTTTGAGGCCAGAAAAGATTTGTTCTTTTGATGGCACGATATCCTTTAGGTATAATATCACCCACCAAATAGTTTGCAAAGTTTGCGAACCATGGTGTGTCATTAGTGGTTATTTCCATAAGAGTTTCTCCAAGAAAGTTATCGTCGACATCACTGTCATCACTTGTCTCATCATTATCAATCTGAGATAAGTAGTCGGCGGCAACATTTTCTGTACCTTTTTTATCTTTTATTTCAATATCAAATTCTTGCGATAGTAGAATCTAATGTATAAGACGTGGCTTAGCATCTTTCTTTTTAAATAGGTGTCTTAAAGCTGAGTGATCGGTATAGACAATCATTTTGGATAATATCAAATAGGGTCGGAATTTGTCAAATGCAAAGACTACAGCCATCAGTTCTTTTTCTGTAACCGTATATTTTTGTTGCATTAAAAGTTTTGCTTGCAAAATAGATAGGGTGAAAGTGTTTTCCATCTTTTTGACCTAAGACTACTCCAACTGCGAAATCACTTGCATCACATATAAGCTCAAATGACAGGTTCCAATTTGGGCTCACGATCACTGATGTGTCGTTGTGAGGTTGTAATTTATGTTTTCAAGTTTTAAATTTATATTTTGCCGACTTTACCAAAAACAACACTTTAACGGTCAGTGCACCCGTTCAAATGGGAGTTTCATGGTAAGTAGGGTGTCGATCACTAAGAGTGAAAGCGTTAATTCATAATTCTATCAGTATTTTAGTTATCTAAGTTAAACCTAAAACTAATGCAAAAGGGGGTTTCAGCCTAAGAGAGTGTCACGGTATTAGGTATCTAACCTAAGATTTTGATGACAAGTAAAGCAATAAACACACACAAGAAGATAATCAAAAGATAGAGGAGCGGTCAAACACTAATGTTATGGAAAACTATCAACCACCGAATAATCCGATAAAATGCAGGTTTGCGTAATAGTGAATGATGGATTATTGAAGGGCATATCATTCTAGACTTGGGCGGTTACTTCCTTCCTAGACCTAGGACATTTCTAATTCTGTCACAATTAGACGCATCCGCATAAAGCAAGCATTTGTTGATTATAATCTATCTTAGGAGATTAGTACAATCCACATCTTACTCAACAATCCAAAATACCTACTTTTATATGGTGTTCTTACTAAATCCTAGCTATAGAGACTTTACCCAATTACTAGCCTTAACGACTCTTCATATACTAGAACCCCCCCCCACACACTCGTTACTAGTTCATAATCCGACCTCACTTACTATGGAATATAGAAGTACTGTGTTGATCCCCAGGTTGTCACTTGCTGGTAACACTAAGCTCACTAAACTAAGGCAAAGAATAGGGTAATATTTAGTGATCCTATGATTCTAGATCATATAAATTACATATTGAAGAAGAATATCCCGGATTCTTAGCCCCACGCCAAACAACACTCAAGTTGCTTCTGCGCATTAAATATGTAGGACTAGACCCAGTTGAATGATAGGTCGCATACTTAAGCATGTAAACAAGTATAAATTGATAAACATAAACAACAATCAACGATAAATTAAGCAATCGATATAAACAAACAAAACATTAGATATTCATAAACATTGGCTGTCCTAAAAGGTATCAGCCAATAGTCATTGTAAAATATACCACCGTTTATATATGACTGATTAAAGAAAAGAAACCTAAAACTCGAACGCGTATTTGGTGGCTCGCGAAAGATTATTAAGAGTATGCTATGATTTGAGGCTCTTTTCTGACCTTCCTATGCTCCTTTACTTCATCTTCTGCGGTCGACTGGTGGTTGAGGGCTTCACTTGAATACCTAAAACTGAGTTTAGGGTGTTGTATTTATAGAGTCTAGAAACTGGTCGATACACCGTATCGGGCGATGTGGGATACGACGTATTGGGGATTTCTTGGGTAGTAGGCCCCCATGGTGATATCTTTAAGAATATTCGTGTATAATAAACCTTGGATAAGGCATATTGAAGCTCATGGATAACGGCGTATTAGGTCTTCAATCCTTCGTGGTTATTTGTGAAGTGTAAGAATGGATACGCCGTATCTTTCTTGATGGATACGGCGGCGTATAGGATGTCAGTGTCAGTTTCTTCATATTTCTTCGTTTAAGCTCCAGATATGCTACCTTTCGCTAATCCTTCCCCAAGTACTCATAATTACTGCAATCTCAAATTATAAACGATTAAGTAAAATTCCTTGCAATAAAATAATTATGACAAAATGGGTTATTTATATGGATAATGATGCTATAAAGTGGCGGCTATTTGATGTCATAAATAACCCCCACTAGAATCCTCTGGTCCTTATAGTAGCCTTAGAAGTTATAAAAAATTATCTTAAGTCTTCGATTTTTCGTTAAGCTATTTATTCCGATCAATTACAAGTACACAACCAAACACTCTCAAGAAATAAGCCAAACACCCCCAACAACAAGATTGAAAACACTCAAATCATCAAAACTAATCCTGTTATGGTAACATGTAACTAATTCGCTTAATTGTCGGTCTGAGAGTATTTCTATCATAAGCTTGCGCAAGGATACACTAACTCCTACCCTCGAGCTAAGGAGCTAGAGTAACAGTTTTAAATGTAAATAGGTTTTTATGATAAGGCTTAGGGTTGTTCATTCTAATAATCTTTCACCAAAAGTATCACACCAAAAAGGCAGCTGAATCACACATGCATGGTCGTAACGATGAAATAGACATGTGTGTTCGATCACATCCTCATTCGAGTTTAACTAATGGTTAGGATAAAGAATGATATAGGGTATGGATCTTCTAACTTTCACCAAAAGTAATGAACCAACAAGGCAGTTGAATCACGCATACATGGCCATAACGACAAAATAAAGATGCATGACTCGATCACATCCTCATTTGAGTAAAACCTAAGGTTAATGATTAGGAAAGGAAATTTAATTGTTGTTAAATAAAATTCATTAAACAAATAGATTAAGTCCAAAACAGATAAGGCACAAGTTGCTAGATACTTTTCCCCGACTGTTACCATGATAAAGACATAACTATTTACACAAATATCTTGATCATAGATCAAAAACAACCTAACTTGCCATTCCCGTAATGGTCAACTTCCCAGTCATCCCATACTTTACATACTTTTACAAGACAAGTGGCGATATCTACCACTTTATACAAAACTTTATATCGTTGACTTATTATACGTATCAACGAATAATCGATCCTTCAAATAATTACTTCGGTTTAAGCTTTTACGAAACGACTATCTTCAAACTTTCCTCCTCTTTTTTTGTTGTGATTTTTCTAATTTTTTTGTTTTTTTTAACAATACATAACTACGAATCTCTGTGTAATTTCATTATCTTCATGATCATAATACCTTCAGATAATTCCTTCAATAATTATTCATTCTTCAAACGTACCATTAATTGTGATGGTAGTAAAAATACATGAGTTTTGAATACTGTTTACATTCCGATTTGCAATGTGCAAATTTCTTCCTAATCGTACCAGAGATAGAAAATGACACAAGACTCAGGAAATACATACTTTACACTTTAAACAACTAGCAACTGATAAATGGACTTAATCTAACAGGGTAGGCTAAGGTGTAAAGGTGTAATGAAACAAATAGTTGGTGATATTCCTAAAGGATTGGCTCTACAGGTTTTTCTAAGGGTATCTTACTCTTATAATGAGAGTAAACAAAGGGTTTATACGGGGGTTAACTAACCAGTGTAGTTAGTTAATAAAATAACATGTATAGGCTTTTTGTGTGTAATCCTAAAAATTTACCAATTTAAACAAGTTACTCCATCTAAATCCATAGTACTCATCATTGTGATCTCGAATAGATATACCAAGCCAAGTTTTACAGTCTACAACATCACCGTCACACTCATATTTTTGTGGAATTTAGGTAAACATTTGGAAATGGATAAGGCTGAATCCTCACAATATCTAATAAGAGTTATTGTGTGCGGGTTATGTAACAAGTAATTTCACAAAAGTATGCTTGAATTTTTTTTATAATTTAAGCATAATTTAAGCATTTTAATGTGAAAAATAGGACAAGTATCATTCTAATTCCCATCCCCCCACTTAAGTTATACAACGTCCTCGTTGTATAGATAAAACATTAAAAACGGAAAATTAAAAGAATTAGAATGAGAAACTCCCCTGATATTTGCTTGGTAGATTCTCCATGTAGATTTATTGAGCAAGAATTCCAGATTATAGATACTTTACCAACATTGTCGATTTCTTTCCAGTGAGGTCCTGTGCAAAATATAAGAAAACAAGTGCAATTTATTTCTCCGTGTATTTGTTGGTTAGACTCGAAATAAAAACCTAAAAACTGTACAGGAAGTCGATACGCCATATCCATTCCCCAGGATACGTCGTATTGATACTTGTAGGTCAGTCGTTTAATACGTTGTACTCATTTAATGAATACGTCGTATAGACTGTGCTGAAAATAAAGACTGGATAACGTCTAGAAGGCTAATACACCATATCCATGGGGTTTGGATACGACGTATAGACAGTCTGGGAAAACAAACTCGATAAAAAAATTGAAAATACATTCCGGGTTGTCTCTCGGCAAGCACTTTTGTTTACAGAAAAGTCTTTAAGATAGACTTGCCCCAATTTAATCTCATCCTTATAAAACAATTTGGGGTCGAACGGGATGCCAAATGTCACATACAAATTCTTGATTAGGAAAATGAATGACATCTCTTTGTTAAGATGATTCCAAGTCTTGATATTAAAATTTAATTCCTTGATAAAAGTTTTGAAAAATTTATTAGATGTATCATGACTTGTTTCTAAAAGCTTATTTGAACTTTGTGCATAGGCACCATTATCAGTATTTATTACATTACCTCCCCCCCCACCCCTCGAAGAGTGTTTGATATCGATTTTATCATCATCATTGTCCTTATCCGATTTTGAATCATCAGGGTAAATTACGTTAAAAGGAAATAGATCATTAAAGTATAAAATGTTTTGTTCCTCTTCATTACATTTGGACAACGATGTTTCATCTCTTAAATTAAATCCATCGATATGTTGAGGACTTACAGTAGGTTCAGTTAAGAAATCTAATTTAGACGTTAGAGCATCATTGTAAACAATGGCTGGAAATTCATTCTCAAAATCTTTAAAGAAGTCTAAATCATTAAAATAACTGATCGTGCTCTTGGATGATGGAAATGAAGGCATATTGACTTTATCATTATCTTTTTCCGAATCCGTTTTCAAATCGTCGACAGAAATTATTTTATAGAAAAATGAATTTTTGTCATAAATCATCGTGTAATCTTCATCGTCGGATTTGTCAAACGATATTCTAAAGTCAATTTTATTGTCTTTAAGAGGACTTACCGTGGGTTCACAGTAGAGCGTTACTTCAGGTGTTAACGCGTCATTTAAGACAATAGATGGGAATTCAGTTTCAACAGATCTCAGGTTGTGAACGTCTTCATCATACCAGATTTTACCATACTTAGCAGTTTCCTAGTTATACACCTTACCACGCCTACGATCTTTTTCTTCCTCAAGCCTGATATACTCTTCCATAGTAACATTGGGATCATCCATTTTAACCTGTAATAAATTCGCTAGGAAAGAAAATGGTCAAATAGACTAATACGTCATATTCATTTAACTAAATTCGCCGTATTGATGATAGAGTCGAATACGATGTATTGTTTTGAGATAATTTATACGTCGTATCTAAGAATTTGAATACGCCGTATTCTGTATTCGACTCAGAAAATTACAGAATACTGTAATAATGCAGAAAACACACAAACACACAATATGCAAAATTATACAATACAAATAATCAAACACACAAAACAAACACACACAAATATGCAAATTAATCTAAGCTACACTAAACTAAACTAAAACACTAATAAAAAGAAGAATTAAACAACTTTACTCCCCGGCAACGGCGCCAAAAACTTGATGTGTCGTTGAGAGGTTGTAATTTATGTTTTCAAGTTTTAAATTTATATTTTGTCAACTTTACCAAAAACAACACTTTAACGGGCAGTGTACCCGGTCAAGTGGGAGTTTCGTGGTAAGTAGGGTGTCGATCACTAAGAGCGAGAGCGTTAATTCCTAATTCTATCAATATTTTAGTTATCTAAGTTAAACCTAAAACTAATGCAAAAGGGGGTTTCAACCTGAGAGACTGGCACAGTTTTGGGTATCTAACCTACAGTTTTAATGATAAGTAAAGCACAAACAAAGAAGACAAGAAAACGTTAGAGAAGTGGCCGAGAAACATATGTAAAGTAAAATATACAACCATGAAATAATCCGATAATAAAACGCGGGTTTGTTTATTAGTGCAATGATTGTCTTATCTGAAGGGCATATCATTTTAGGACTTGGGCGATGGTACCTTCTTCTAAGACTTAGACACACTAATTCTGTCATAATTAGACGCATCCGCATAAAACATCCTTATGTTGATTATTATCTATCTTAGGAGATTAGTAATGGCGTTCTTACTAAACCCTAGCTCATGGAGACTTTACCCACTTACTGCTTAACGGCTCTTTATATACAAGTAGTCCACTGTCCGAGTCCTTCCCAATGGAATAAGAGTGTACTCATTGATCCCAGGTCACCTGCTAGTCCAACTAAGCTCACTAAACTAAAGGTAAAGATAGGTCAATATTTATGATCCTATAATTCTAGATATATAAATTGCAATATGGAGAGTTATCCCAGACTCTTAGCCTACGCCCAAACAACACTGAAGTTGCATCGCATTAAATATGTAAGACTAGACCCAGTTGAATGATAGGTCACATACTTAAGCACGTAAGCAAGTATAAATTGATAACATAAACAACAATCAACGATAATTAAGAAATTGATATAAACAAACCTATTAGATCATCGTAAACATGGCTGATACCTAAAGGTATCAGCCGACAGTCATTGTAAAAATACATACGGTTTCATACACGAACGATTAAAGAAAAGAAACCTTAACCGAACGCGTATTTGGTTGCGCGAAGATTACAAGAGTTTTCCTATGATCTTGAGGCTCTTTTCTAACCTTTTATGCTCCTTTATTCGTCTCTTGGTTGACTTGGTGGTTTAGGGCTTCACTTGCATACCTAAAACTGAGTTTAGGGTGTTGTATTTATAGAGTCTGGAAACTGGTCGATACCCCGTATCGGGCGATGTGGGATACTTTGTTTTCTGGATTTCTTGGAGTGAGGACCACGGTTGATATCTTTAAGAATCTTCAGCTTATAGAGGCTCATGGATATGGCGTATTGGGTCTTCAATCCTTCGTGGTTATTTGTGAAGTTTAGGCACGGATACGCAGTATCTTCCTTGATGGATACGGCGTATAGGATGTCAGAGTTAGTTTCTTCATATTTCTTCGTTTAAGCTCAGGAATGCGTGCCTTTTAGCTAATCTTCACCAAGTACTCCATAATTACTGAAGTTCTTAAATCTAAACGATTAAGTAACAATTCTTGCAATAATTATACAAAATGGGTTATTTACATTGGATAAATTATGCTATAAAAGTGATGTTATTTGATGTCATCAATCACAGGAGTACATGTGAGTTTTTCTTTTAATGAATTGAATGATTTATGACATTCATCATTGAATTCGAATGGAGTATCTTTTTCAAGCAACTTAGTTTGAGGACGGGTAATTTTTGAGAAGTCTTTAATGAAACGTCGGTAGAAACTGGCATGTCCTAGAAAACTTCTAATGCCTTTGACATTAGTAGGTGGTGGAAGCTTAGAGATTACGTCAATCTTTGCTTTGTCAACTTCAAGGCCTGCACCAGACACTTGGTGTCCAAGCACAATTCCTTCTTTAACCATAAAGTGACATTTTTCCCAGTTAAGGACAAGATTTGTATCTTTGCAACGTTGAAGCATTTTATCAAGGTTCTTTAGACAGTTATCGAAAGAGTTTCCAAAGACTACAAAATCATCCATGAATACTTCCACAGATTCTTCGATCATGTCATGAAAGACAGCAAACATACACCTTTGAAATGTAGCGGGAGCATTACATAAACCGAAAGGCATTCGCCTGTAAGCGTATGTTCTGTAAGGGCATGTGAAGGTTGTTTTTTCTTGATCGATGGGTATTTGAAAATATCCAGAAAAACCATCAAGGAAACAAAAGTATTTATTTCTTGCGAGTCTTTCTAACATTTGATCCATGAATGGCAAAGGAAAGTGGTCATTTGTGGTTGCTTCATTGAGTTTACGACAATCGATGCATACTCGCCAACCCGTAACGGTTCTTGTTGGTACAAGTTCATTTTTTTTGTTTGTGACTACTGTAATACCACCTTTTTTGGATCACAGTGGATGGGACTTACCCAATAGCTATCGGCGATTGGGTAAATGATACTAGTGTCGAGAATTTTAACGATTTCTTTTTAATAACTTCTGGCATGTTCGGGTTTAATCGTCTTTGTTTTTTAACAACTGGCTTTTTGTCATCTAAGAGTTGAATTTTATTTTTACAAAAAGACGGACAGATTCCAGGAATGTCTGTTGTTTTCCAAGCAAAGGCTTGCTTGTGTCTTTTTAAAATAGAGATGAGCTTATTTTTATTTTGCTCAGAAAGTTGAGATGATATGATCACTAGATGAATAGAGGGTTCTTCCAAAAATACATATTCCAAGTTATCAGGAAGAAGTTTTAATTCAAGATCTGAAAGCGGTTCTTCAAGAGACGTCTTGATTTTATAATCGGTGTTAAAGGTGATCTTTTAGAATGGTGGTTCTTCGGTGTCGGAGTTAGATTCAGAGTTTTCATCGGCGGTCATTGCCATGAATTTATCAAATTCAACAAAGAGTTTTTCTTCGAGAATAGTTCCCTCGATGGAATAAAGGATTTTACTTCCTTCATTGAGAAGAGCATCGAAATCTTCTTCTAAGATTTCATCGATAACGTCAATACTGAAACATGTATCATTGTTTGAATAAGAGTGTTTCATTGCAGAATCGATGTGAAAGGTCATTCGTTCAGTATCAACTCCAAGATTGAGTTGTTTTTGTTTAACTCGAATTACTGCATCGGCAGTATGGAGGTGAGGTCTCCCTAAGATTAGAGAAACTTTACAATCTTCTTCCATTTCGAGAATAACGAAATCTACCAGAAAGGTGAATTTACCAACTTCAACGAGCATATTTTTAGCTATTCCAATAGGTGGCTCATTTTAGTAGGTTTGAGAGTTACGAGAGATAATTTAGCATATAGAGAATATGACATGAGATTAATGCTAGCACCAAGGTTGGCTAAAGCATTGCATGAGAAAGCTCTGCTGAAGTTACATGGAATAAGAAAACTTCCAGGGTCTCCAAGTTTTGGTGGAACTTTATTTTGAATCATAGCGGAACTTTCATCGCTAAGAAAAGCGGATGATATTTGTTCGAGCTTGTGCTTATTGCTTACGAGTTCCTTGAGAAATTTTCCATAGTTTGGCATTCTTACTAAAACATCGACAAGAGGTACATTGATTCGAACGGCTCGAATCATGTCGAGGAATTTACCATATTGGGCTTCCATTTTTTCTTTTCTAAGGTGTTGAGGATATGGAATTTTTGGTTTATACGGTTTAGGTATCGGAGTTTCTTTGATAGGTTTTGGAGTTTGAGATTTCGGTTGAGGTGTAGATTCCTCATCTTCATCCTTACTATCAAAGTTGATAGGAGTTTCAAACTCATTTTGTTGGTCATTTAGGTTGATAGGTGGGTCATAGGATTTACCACTCCGCGTAAATACGACATTTACATGCTCATTTCGAGCTTGCGGTGGTTGATAAGGTTTGGATGAGCTACCTTTTGGGGTTGAGTGTTACTAGGAAGAGATCTAGAAGGTCGAGTAGATTGTTTGTCAGCTAATCTGTCGAATTTAGCTTCGAGATTTTTGGATCGAGGCTTCATGATTTTTGGTAGTTGTTTCGAGTTTGGTTTTGAGATCCATAAAAGTATCTTTGACAAAAGAATTGGTTGAGTTTTGAGCTTTTATGAAATCGCTTAACTATTTTTGAAGGTCGGGTTTATCATCAGAGTTAGATCGATAGTTGTCTCGATTGTAATCGTTTCTTCTGCTTGAACGCCAATTATCGCGATTTGAGTCACGGTCGCGGTAATCATTGTAAAAACGTGTACGACGGAAGATTTGCATGAATTTAGCTTCTTCTTTCGGAGACATAGGTTTGTCATTATCGTTATGATTGAGGTTTGGTTGTTTTGAACGAGATTGGAATTCTTTGTACTGAGCATTCATTTTCATGGTTATGGCATCCATTCGAGCCATAATGTTATTAGTATTAGAATTACTGCTACCTTTATCGGCGAAAGCAACATTTTTCTTTAGAGATGATTTTGTTTTTTGGTTTTTAGCCTAATTAAGCTTTAGTAAGACTTTGTCTTCGAGGAGTTGATAAGCTTGGTTTGGTATTTTGTAGAGGAAAATATCACCAGATGCGGCATTTAGAACTTCTTGAGTTATTTTGTTAAGGTCATGATAAAATATTTTAATGATATTGCCTTTGAATAGGTTGTGACCATGGCAAATTCTGAGCATTTCTTTCATACGGAGCCAAGCTTCGGTTAAAGTTTCATTTTCATGTTGAGAAAAGGCTCGGATTTCACCAAGGAGTTTATCGAAAAGAGCTGGGGAAAAATCAGCTTATAAAGGTGGTGTGAAGTTCATCCCAAGTTTCGATGGTTCCTTCGTTGAGTTCATCCAGCCAGGTTTTAGCTTCACCCGTTAGTGATAGGGGAAACATGATTAGGCGGACGACTTCATTTTTGGTGTTTCTGTATTTAAACATATCACATATTCTGAGGAATTCATGAATGTGCTTGTTCGAATCGGTTTTAATTCTGCCATCAAACTGGTTTCCTTTGACGAGAGTCAAGTGGTTAGCTATAATAGGGAATTCGTTTGCGGTTTCAGGAATGGTAATTGCGGAACCAGGAGTCGGAGCGACAACACGGTCGACAGCCTACATGGGTTCATCATCCATTGGATTGTAATTTTCAAGAATATCAAGAAAGTGACGAAAATAATTGATATCAAGAATCGGAGCGTAAACAACTTTTGGTTGTGCATGTGGTTTGTTTCTTTGTTCGAATGGAACTCTCATGTTTCGTCGACGAAGCCTTCGATTCAGGTTCAGGGAGTGGTTCAACTAGTTCAGAGTTGGAAGCACGTGTATGCATCTAAGGGAGATTTTTGATTTTTAGAACGTTTTTAGGAAAAAACGTTTGACTGCGGAAAGTGCAGGTATTTGGAATGATTTTTTAGTTCAGTTTGCAAGAAAACTGTACGGTGATTTTTGAAAAAGAAAATGGTTAAATATTATTTTCGAAGAATTAGTGATTACAATAACTTTAAGAATCCCCCGACAGCAGGCTAGCCTAAAAACTTTGAATGTGGTTTCAAAAGCTTTAAAATTTATAAGCTAAAAAAGGCTTGAAATTACTAGTATTTGATAAAATGGAAAACACACGGGAAAAAGTATAACCCACAGTAATCTAAGTATATTATAGTATTTTAGTTAAGCAATTCACCCTAGCTCGTGGAAATCTGTACTATACAGTCCGGATCTTGATCCACTTCGAGATAAAGGATGGATTACTTGCCCGGCTATTTGAGGGGAAAGGAGTTTAGATCATTAGATTAGTGTCAAATAATTGGTAGTTTAAGTAAAACATTTAACATTCGTTTGTTAGATAAATAGAGTGACTTAAATATAGTGCAGTCGAGTATTGATCAATAATGATAAATGATGACTACCGGATAATTTTCATATAATTCGTAAGCTATGGCCGATAATTAAGAAATCTCAGACTCGAGGTTGATTAACTTATAAAAAGGTTTCTCGTCAAAAATCATTTTCACAAATTAACTTGTTTAACTTAAGACTTATATTTAATTAACTTGATTAAATGTGTCTCTCCAACTATTCTTTTACTATTATATCAATCTATGTTGGTTTATCAATAACTAAGCGGATATCTCCTACATATCGGATAAAGACCGGAATAAATCTTTAAAATAATATAGACATACAAAAGAAGACAGCTCCATTGCTCCCTCATATTGGGAATACAACCCGAGTCAAATTAAAACAACACCTACAGACAAAAAAACCTAATACCATAAGCCACCAAAACCACTGCACAAACATCTGCAGAATAACATACAACATACAAAAAATACCCACACCCCCACGGCTTCCTCTATCCCCCCTCCCCCCCAAGTACCAAGATTGTAACACAAAAAACCCCTTACCACCCTCAAATCCCCCCAGCCACCCCACGTACTAACATACAACCCAAAGCAACTCCTATTCCCACCCCCCCCCCCCCCGCCCCCCGGTCTTTCGACCGATACCATTATAAGCATACAATCAAAGTTGATAATCAAAGTTGATAAGATAAGATACGATAGGATTTCAATATAAGCTTAAGATTAAAAAGATCGCAATTATACCAAAAGTATTCATTATATTAACGTAACCGAGTAGTCATGAGAGATTTAGGCTCTCATGGCTATGAAGTTCATAACAAAATAAAGAAGAGAAACAAGAAACATACTATGCTTGGGTAGGAAAATTCCCTTTACAACTATTGTATCTTACTTAGATCTTTATTTTCTAAATACTACGGTGTTTGTTCTTCGTTCTTCGTCTTCGAATTCAACTATTGGTGAGGATATTTGAGAGAGATTGAAGTGATGAAAGATATGGGGGATGCTTCAAATGGCTTGATTTTCGTCCCTATTTATAGGTTGAGAAGAGGTCTAAGCGCGGGCACATTCTAAAATGTGTGGCGTACTTAGCTTAAGCCGGTGCAAATGTCTTTAATGCTGCAAGGATGTGTGGCGCACATTTGTAGAAAGCCGGCGCACTTGGGGTGTAAATGCATACTTCATTTAATTCCATTTAATTTTATTTAACTCGAAGGGAAGTGCGGTGCACTTTGCTGGAAAACCGACGCACTTCTTAGCATCTTCAGCTTTAGCCCTTTCTTTTCTTTTAACTTGTCTTCCGATGAGTATAAACACTTGTATTTTGGTCTTTTTGAGCTCGAGATTTCTTCAAGTGAACCTGCACATATTTAATGTATTAAGTACCAAAAGTTCACGAGAAATGATAAAATACATACAAATAACGCCGTCGAAAACATGTATAATTAAGGCGTTATCACGCCGTCAATGTCTCAAGGCAACGTCATTGCGATCCTTTCTGATGTCGTCGCAATAGCTGACTTAGAAGAAGCTCATGGAAGATTTGGTGGGCTGACACCGTCACAATTAACAAGTGAACGCCGTCGCGACATATTTTCTATATATACAAACCCTGTTTTTCGTGTTTTATGTGGAAAAATCATGTGGAAGTCGTTAGTACGCTTTGGAGCAGACATGTATGCCAATTTTTAAGGTTTCTATACCCTTGTACACTCATCATAACTCCATGTTTAATTGAAGTCAATATGTCTATGTGTTGTTTGATTAATTGTTCTTCGCTTTCAATTAACATGTTTGGCTGAATTTAATTGTGTTTGCTTATGATTGCATGAAACCTAGCTGTTTATCTATTGTTATTACTTCTTGTTAATGATGTGTGTGTTAGGCTTTAGAAAACTAGTTTTTTAATTACAAAGCGAAGACGTCTAGGGAAACGCAGCTAGGTTAGAGGATACCCACGCAATAGTCTTCATACTACCTTGTCATTTGGGTGGATTCCGAGTTAGGTGTTTAATTTATTAGATACTTACACATTCCATTACGAGGGTGACGGGTTATAAAATCTAAGAATACAACTAGGGAGTAGTGCATGATTAGGTAAACACATTTGTTTAACCATATGAGTTTTTCTATCACTTTACTTTTCTGCAATCACTATAGATTTAGGAGTAATTAATTAGTTTAATCAAACCCCCTTCCAAACCCGAGATTTTACTTGCTTTCAAAAAAATATAAAAACAGAAAAAATATTCTTCTCTCAACCTCTAGACCTTAGTAACCATACAATTCGAGCCTACCCAAACTATTCCCTTAGAGAATAATAATAACCCCCCGAGTCTTGCCTATACTACACTACAACGGTTAGGTACACTGCCTAGGAGGGTTGTAAAACTTCTGCGTTGCAACCCACCGCATCAAGTTTTTGGCGCCGCTGCTGGGGAATAGTCTAGGTTTTGGATTCTATCTAGCTTAGGTCTACTCACAAGATTCCTATCAAGTGAGATTTTATTTTTCTTTTTAGTGTAGTTTTCTCGTAGTCTATCGTTTCTTTGTGTTATTTGTTTTGTAATTTCCATTTAACTATTTCATTCTTTGTTATGGAGAACGCGAATCTATTTTTACCCGCCCCACCAAACGGACTATGTGCTAGGATTACCCAAGAGCTCAATAAGCTTCGTGCAATCTCAGCCATGATTGATTCTCTTCTTAAGAATACCGACCACACACAAATAAAAATACCACCACCTGTCCCCCATTGAGCTATTGCTTAATGATTTTATGGACTCACCTGATGTGTTTGAAATGGATGACTTAGAATCCGATAATGAATCTATAGACACACCCTTTATTTCTCCCTTTTTGGATTCGGATGATAAGTTGGATGACGAAGAAGTGCTTAATGAATTAGATGAGTATGGGAATGATGTAAATTTTTACCATAATAAAATAATTAATAGCATTGATGGAGATGACTTGAAATTCCCATGTATGATTGGTTTTAGGAAGTTTGTTGCTTATTTTGGTCCCTTTTTCCAATGAACAATATTACGCGTACACTATAATTGTAGAAGGACTCGAAAGCACAGGAAGGAACTTGGTAGCTATTGTTAGGTATGTTTATGTGTTCATAGGAATTTCACCTATTGTTACGGATTTCATAGTATTAGAAGACATATGGGAATTTATTGTAAGTGATATGTCAGAAGTTTTGATGGGAAGGCCCAATAGAGCTGTCACTCAGTTAGAATATGATTGTATTAAGGGGTTGATTTCATTAACTAGGATCTTTGATACTTACATCTTTCGGATGCCTCACACGATACCTAGGCTAAAATACTTTTCATGGAATAAGGTCCCACCTATATTAGTACTTAGCAAACAAGATTTAATGAGCGGACTTAGGTATACCCATGAAAAGAATAAGTTGATGTACAAGAATTGCTTAAATCTAGGTCCCGAATACCAAGTTGATGGGGATATGAAAGAATGGCTCACCCGTAGACATGTGTGCATTCACAGAATCACGTAACGAGTGTGACTCCGAGTCTAGCTAGAAGACTCGTTAGTAAAGAAAAGTACTTATTGGGAGGCAACCCAATCTTTTATTTTATGCATTTTAGGAGTGTCGTGTGTTTTTATCTTTATTATTTGTTCTTATATGTTTGATATATGTGATCATGTTTTGTTTTGTATTTAACCTCGTCTTAATTGCAATCAAATGTATTTTGCATAAAATAAGTGTAGGGAAAAATATCCGGTTTTTAAGAACCATTTCAAACATATAAAATAGATAGTATAAGTTAAAATCGCATTTTATGTTTTGTTTGTTTGTTTTGAGTCATATGTTTGTACTAACTGTTTTTGTGGCTTATGCAATAAACTTTTTCCAGTAAATCATTACTAGGATATGTTTGTAGAAATTTTTCAAAGAGACAAAGAAATAAAATTTCACAATGCGTGGAGACGGCGTCAGGATTTTATCCTAACGGCGTCGCCACTGTAGCACTTAAGGAATTTTCATTTTTTTTAATTTTTGAAAAGTTATTTTTGTTTAATTTCCAGAATTTTTAATTTTCCTAATTCTTGCAAAAAGCCACGATTACATTAGTACTAACATTCTATCTTTATTTCTTTCTTAAGATTTTAGTTCATGATTAATATGGTTGTATATTATTTTCCCTCCGATTTTACTCTTGGTATGATTGTTTTTGTCTTTGATTCACAGGCTATATTAGATAAGGAAAGTCTGGAAGCTCTTATGATTTTCTCTTGGACGATTCTTGGATGATAATTTAGCCGGTTTATCTTGTTTCTTTTTCGAGCAAAACCAGGGGAATATTAGTTACTCTCGCTTTTCTTATTTTCCCTTTATTCGTTTTCGGGTACACATAGAACATTGGGAACAATGTTTAAAATAAGTGTAGGGGAAAATAAAAGCCTTAGAAACTATTCATTTATTTGTATTTGTTCTTAAAAAGATGTGTAATATACCGTAACATAGTTTAGGACGGTAATTTTAGCCTAAATTTTAAAAAATTATGGCATATATTAATGAAACTGCAGTATTAGAAGTGTCTCATGGATAGGAGTTATATTTCTGGCACAAAAACCGTACCACTCAAAAATTTCACCCCAAAAATGTGAGGCTCGCCTCTAGATCTTTAGGAATAAATGCATTCATTGTTAATGCTTATGAGAGTGTACAGGTAGTATAATAAATTCTAGAACTTGCTTTAGTGATTCATCCCGAAACCGCCTAGTGAGACCTCATTTGTGTGATTAGGATTTACTAAGTGATAAGAGGCATTAGGATAAACCTCTGTTTTTAGCTTGTATTTGTTATGGTTATGATGGTCTCCTCGATCATATTACTACCCCCACACCCTTGCTTCGCATTTATTTTTAGTGTAAGATACCCCTAGTACACCTCCTCTAAGCCTATCCTTTTCGCGATTCTCGTAATTTTCCTATGGATTCTGGATTATTAATGAAGAGCATTATTTACACCCCACCAAAAATGTTACACCCAATTCGTCTTAGCCTTCCTTATATGTACTCATTTTTAGTACATTATTGTTATCACATTTGTTAAACCCCAGTTAATTATTTACATGAGTAGTTAGTGAGTTAAAGTCACCTGGAGCTATAAGCAACATGAAGTCTTTGAGATTTGACAAATATCTAGTGACTCTCATTGTTATTCCTCTGAAAAAACAAACTATATGTGGGGGACCTTCAAAAACACAGGAGGGAGTACAAAGTATCATAAAAAAGTGGAAATACAAATGCGCATACTATTAATAAAGTAATTGTTTTTTATTTTTGGGTTGGGTTTTTCCAAAAAAGGAGACATGCATGACACATCTCAACAACCATCACATGCTACCTTGTACTTTTATCTCATATATAAATAGATATTGTAACAGGAGACATGCATCGATTCTAAATAAACAAAAAATAATACAATGTATTATTGTTGATAGGATCATCCTCATGAAGTATAAGCTTAGCTTTGATTCATGAGAGTTTTATTTGTCATTCAATCGGGATAGTGTTCCGCAACTATCCCTTGTAAATCTTTGATTCATTTCTAATAAGATTATTAAACACTAAAAATTACAAATTGTGTTATTAGTTGTCTAATAGATATTGTGTAAAACTTGTTCTTCATTTATTAAAGTATTCATGTTTTAAACAATTCTTAGGACCAACAAAGTGTACCATTAGTATTATAAATTCCAGAACTTGCTTAGCGATTCATCCTGAAACTGCTAGTCAGATCGCATTGTGTTGATTTAGGATTTACTAACTGATAAAGAAGGCAATTAGGATATACCCCTGTTTTTAGCTGTATTGGTTTATGGTTGATGATAGTTAACCCTGATCATATAACTACCCCCACTCTCTTGCTATGCACTCAGTTTTAGTGCAAGATGGCCATAGTACACCCCTCTTAGCCTATCATTTTCGCGGTTTCGTTTTATTTTTCTTGTTGGATCTCCGGATTATCAATGAAGGCATTGTCGAACCCAACCAAATTGTTACCACTCAAATCGCCTTCGCTTCCTTTGCATGTACTCATTTTTAGTCACATTATTGTTATTCACATTTGTTAAACCCTAGTTAATTTGTTTGCTTGAGTACATGGTTTAGCTAAGTCGAGTCAATATTTAGTGTATACATTTTTGGGACAATTAGGGATTTCATGGTAGTTTTTTTCATCTATACAATGAGATAGGGGTGAGAAGAAAAGTTAAGTCATTACCCCCATGTTTGCTTAATATTCTCCATGTTATGTTGATCCTTCTCAATTCGGGTCATTTGTTAGTTTATGTTTTTTAGTTATTAAGATACTCAAGTGTAAGGGTGCAACTATAAGCCCCAAGTCATGTATATTGTTGTTTATGTTCATCAGATGGCATGGCAAAAGTGTATAAAAAAATAGAAAAAATGAAAACAGCAAAAAAAATATGTTAGAAAATACGGGCTGCCATCTTGCTATTGTTTATATTGAAGAAAGAGTCAAGAAAACAAAAAGAAAGATTTTGATGTATAGTTGTGTATATTTGTCCTAGTTTCGTCGATTCTTGGCTTAACAACGCCTTTTACATGTATTCTTGTAGATAATTAGTTTGCCACAAGTCAAAATTTCCTATATCCCTCCACCTGTGTTTCCTTTACCTTATACTTAACGTTACAACCCTTTAAAGACCTCTTTGATAGTAATTCGTAGGTGCTTACGCCAAAGTGGTGGAGCTTTTGATTCTTTATCAAGCTTATGGTAATTTATATACTATGACAGGTAGTGAGTGTTATTTTCCCATTTCCTATATTTTTATCATTATTACACCCGAGAGAATGAGACAATCCAAACACTTATGTGAGGTGCTAGTATATAATTTTCGTGCTTTTAATTATGGGGTTTATCTAGTTGTGCCATAAATTATATTTGTTGAGTAGGTTAAATGCCCTCGACTTTTCTATTTACTAGATAGAAAAGCCCATTTGCTTGAGGACATGAAAATTCCAAGTGTAGGGGTATTTGATGAGGTATAATTTTATACACTTTTTCAGGGTCATTTAACCCTTAAAATCATGCAAATATCCTCATGTATCGTGCTCAATCATTTATTTTCATTATTTTAGCATTTGGGAAGCATTTGAAGGAAATACACGTGACTTGGACTCAATTTAGGAAGAAACGAGGCAAATATGCAACCTTACAAGATTATTGATGAAGCTTGGATTTACAGCGCATGCTGACGACTTTGCAAACCCTTCTGAAGCCGTCAATGTCTAAAGGCGACGTTGTCGCCATCCTTTCTGACGCCGCCCTAGTAGCTGACTTATAAGAAGTCCATGGAAGATTCGGCGGGCTGACACCGTCGCAATTAACAAGCGACACCGTCGCGACTTATTCCCTATATATACAAACTCTATTTTTCATGTTTTGTGTGGAAAAATCGTGTGGAAATCGTTAGTAAGCTTTGGAGCAGACATATAGGCCAATTTTTAGGGTTTCTTAACCCTTGTACGCTCATCATAACTCCATGTTTAATTGAAGTGAAGTTATTTATCTCTTTAATCATACGATATGTCTATGTGTTATGTTATGCGATTCAAAACACCTTATCAGGGGGTCTTGTTTGATCAAACCATAAAAGATGATACATGTTTTCTAGTGGGAGAAAGTAGAGAGAAGGTGAAAGAACAAATGTGTGTTTTATTAGAGTGAGAAAGAAAAACAAGTAAATAAACTTCCACCCACCCCTCATGGAGAGTCATGGGGGTAATTATAGCCTATACTAAAGCTATCTATCCCATTATTACAATAGTAGTCCTTGCATATAGCAGATGATCTATAGCTAGTCCAATTCACGTGTAAGACGCTTGATTCACTAAAAAGTGAGGTTAACAATATCCCTCAAAGATGGTGTCACTCGTGAATTGGTTATAATGTTTCCTACAAGTAAAAATAAAGTAAAATGATAAGAATGAAGTCCAACATTCCTTGAGATTGTCTTCAATGACCTTGATCTACTTGAATGCTCCAACTTTATTTCTTCAGCTTGTAGTAACTAGTTGAGTTTTTACTCCCTCCCAACTAATAGGCTCTTTTTTCTTCAGCTCCCTCCCAAACAAACACCCCTGAGACTGATAAGAATTAATGCACTCGTCTTGAGTCATACAACCTCCTCCAGCTCGACTCAAAGGCCTTTCTCATTTTTGAAAATTTGTAGGGAATGAATGATATCAACATCGACTCAGTTAGGAAGCATTCCAGTCCTGACGTACACACTTTATCCCTTTACCAAAGTCAAAACTGTAACATTTCTCATTTTCGTGTCATTGTACGACTATATTAATGATCACTATTTATTTTAGTCCGATACGCGGTTA
>BQNB010099800.1:0-17538 GCA_026074375.1 Tanacetum coccineum | reverse complement strand
AGCAAACGCGTACAATACAAAAGGTACATTGCAGATTTATCGACGTCGTCAATGACTTGAAAACACAGGGTGTTATATAAAGCTTATTACCGAGTTTATACTTCGTAAAATTCCCTATATCACAAATTCGATGGAACCGAATTTGTGAACTTAACAAACTCGATAAAACCGAGTTTAATACCAAATTCCTAATAAACAATTTTTGATAGAACCAAAAGATCGAATATATATATTACACTAATATTTCGTACTAAAATTGCTAAATTTACAAGAAAAAGTCTTCCAAAACTCAAAACCACTCTACCGAGAATGCAAAGCTTCAACCGAAAATCAAAACCACACTTCCGAGAATGAAATGAACACTTCCGAGAACACAATAACGTCTAAAAACTCAAAATCACAGCCAAAATCAATCTCGAAACCTCAATAGCACCAACCGAATTCGGAAACCATCACTTCTTGATTCTCGGTCGAACAAAATCACACACAAATCAAGCACTCTACTTCTCTATTGGCGATTGATACCACTTGATAGGTCACATGAATCTTGAATCAATCATATCAATATGTAAGATTAGAGAGAATGAGGGCAAGTAAAGGGAAAATTCAAATCTTATTATGGAGGGAAAATAAGAGTTAGTTACAAGAGCATCACCCTCTAATGAAGATTAGAGGGCTATTTATAGGCAATGGGAGGGAGGCTTCCCTTCCTTATTTTCCTAACTTGTCAATACTAGTCCCTAGACTTTGGTTATTATGCTATTTCTTACTTAAAGCATAATAAACCTTATTACAAGCTATATTAAACTAAACAAAATAAAGTCTAATAACAAAATATAATAAAACCACATAATCGACACTTTTCATAAACCTAACACATAGATTTACGGAGGTGGAAAAAATGGTTAATATGGCTGATTTTAGTAATAAATGGATAAACGCTTTGAAATAGGACTTTTTGATATTTTGTCAGAATTTTGGAAAAATTATGAAAAGTATAGAAATTTAAGGTTTTGGAACCTTGAAACCTTTTACAAACAAACGGGCCATGTCAAAATTTTGTGAAAAATGTCGCACTTAAAAAATAATGTGGGATGATTATTTGGAGTCAATTCAACTAAAGGACAAAAAAACGACTTTTGTAAACGAAAAGTGTTAAGGTTAAACGATTGAACGTGAACGCTCTAAGATGTCAAGATTTATATTGCCCCTTTTAGCCCGATAAAAAGATGAAAGTAATAATAAAATATTACTATTTTATTTAAAATGTTATATACTTATATATATATATATATATAGTATAGTACATATTAAATAAATTAAATAGTAAATATAAATATATGATATATATCTAATATATATTAAAATATATATATAAATTATTTTTTATTTTATATATATATATATCGTATCAATTACGAAGATGTTAATTTATTTATTTTCGATCTTTGAATATCTACGTATTTCTCGCTGAATCCTTTTAGACTGTTTGGTCAGTTGTTTTGTTTTAGTTGTTGGATATGTTTTGAGTATTTGGTGTCGATGTGGCACTTAGCCCAAGTGCAATGTAAGTTTATTATGCTTAATCCATGACACAACCATAAATACCAAAACATTTGTAACGAGAATAACGGTTTGTAATGGGAATAAGAAGTTTTGAGATAAGGTATAAAGGGTTTTCTCTGTAAATGAGAAAGGAATATTTGGGTGAGTAAAGAAGAACGCTTATACAATAAGACAATTTTGTACAAAATATTAATGAGGCGAAATAAATGCTAGGTCGTGACCGGGTACCGTTGTGCGTAGTAGAGATTGAGTGGTTCGTTGAGTAGAGATTGTTTGGTTCATTGTGTAGAGATCATCTGTGTGGTTGCTATCATCTATTAAGGTGAGTTCTCGTAGCCCCGCTTTTTAAATCTTTTTTGTTAAGGGATATTGATACTAAAATGTGTTTTGAACTTTTTTCTAAACTGTTCAAAATGTGGTTTTGTTTTTGGGACAATTAATGCGCTTATGACTGCTATGTGAATGTTATGTGTTGGTACGTTATGATGTGTGATCTTTCTGTGTGGTTCTTTACTCTAAATATAGCTCCAGCTAGTAGGCTTTAGGTGTGGTATGTCATCGGGGTTGCAACCCTAAGAGCGATGGTACGTGCTGGTGATAAGACTAGCGGAGATGCTAGGTCTTGGTACATGATTAGCTGAGATGCTAAGTCATGGGTTCGTGATTGATCTGCATATATTCACTGTCATATTGCATAATTGTCTAACTGTTTGAGATATTAGCATAGTGACTGGGTTTTGAGTCAAACCTACGAGCTCACCAACATTATTGTTGATGTTTTCGAGTATCATTTTCAGGTGTGTTATCAACAATGGTAAATGTGAAGTATTGGGAATCAAAGATGAGTACATTTGAGAGATTTATTGAAGGACATCTGTTTGACTTTTTCCAAGGTCGCGAAATTTGAAAACTTTTGTAAATAAAATTCTACAAACAACGTACGGTATGATCTTGTATCTTGTGCAATGTGAATCATTATGTCACATTCCCATGTTTCCGCCACTGACGGGGTGTGACGATGAGGATGAAGTTGAACCTATTAATAATGAAATGGCAAGTTATCTGGCCTCCGAACCATCAGGGATTGGATATGGTACTAATAGCTTGCTGGAACAATGGAGGAAAACTTATGGGAATGCTGACTTCGACTACTACCCATAAAATGATAATATGTATGAAAGTCTGGAAATTCCTTATAATGTTCAATCTATATGTGATAATTTGTATATCAAGGTTCGTGGTCGTAAAATAAATAGATTCTTGATGTTATTAAGTCATTTAGAGTCTAGTCATTATTTGTCCTCCCGTTAAAGAATTAGTTTGCCTATGTGACGAGATGAGATGTGGGATATTATCTACATCCGTTGTACTGAATTATTTTTGGCGTAATAAATTTATCGAAGAAACCCATTACCCAAAAAAAATAATTTTCTCATCATTTTGATCATTCAAAACTTTTAGTTTTTTGTTTAATTCAATTTTTGCCTCAAAAGTTTTTACTTGATCATGTAAAACCTTATTTTGATATGTTAAAACTTTATTGTTTTGATTTGCTTCCTTAATTCTTGTTTTACACTTAACTATTTTCTTCATAAACTTAGCAATCCCGTGATTAGTCACATGATGTTTTCCTTTAGATTTATTATAATCACTTTGTGATTTATTATGATAACTTTGTGAGTTATTATGATCATGTTTAGAATCAAATAAATTGTCAGCAACATTTTCATGATCAAATTCAACTTTATCATGAAATATTTCCTTATCATCATTATTGTCTGCTAATAAACCATAATTAAATCCAGACTTGTCATAATAATATAAAGTATTGGCATCATTATTTTCACTTTTAGAAATAAAAGACTAATATGGTACCTCTTCATCGGTATCATTGACTAATAAAGAACTCTCATCCGAATCAGAAAGGACGTTCTTCATTTTTGCCATAAAGACCATAGTAGCATCCAACTCCTCTTTCAACCCATTATTATTTACAAACTGCTGTTTCTTCCTTGAAAGAGCTTTAGCTAACATCATTGTTACTGATGAGGTGTCATTTTATATATTTTTTCAGGGTCATTTAACCCCTAAAATCATACAAATATGCCCGATTATTATACTTAATCCTTTCTTTTTGTGTTTTTAGCATTTGAGAAGCACTTGGATGGAATACACATGACTTGGCCTCGATTTGGAGAAGAAACAAGACAAATTACAACTTTTCAGCTTTGTGACCACCTTTGTGACACCTTCACCAAAAGTGTTTGAAAAGTATTATTTTGGACATATTTCATGACCACTTAGTGTATTGAGATGACCTTCATGATGATGTCAACATTTCAAGGTGACGACATCACAATTATTTGTGACAACATCAAAGTAAGGCGGTGGAGAACAACCCTAATTCGAGTCGACGGGCTGACGATGTCACACTTTCTACCTGACGCTGTCACGATGGAATTTGTATATATACAAACGCATTATTTTCATTATTCTGTGTGTGGAACTTTGTAGAGTCTTAGAGCTGATACTATAATCGAATTTTAAGCCTTTTTATGCCCTTGGTTACTCATATAATCTAATGTTACATTAAAGCTAAGTAATTCATCCAATAATCATTCAATAATGTCTATGTATTGTTTGTTTATTTTTTTCTTCTCTTCTTGTTAACATGTTAGGCTAGCTTTAATTTTTTTTACTTATGATTGCATAAAACCTAGTTATCATATTTGATATATTGTTTCTTGTTAGTGATGTGCGCGTTAGACATTATAAAATTAGCTATAATTTGTACCTTATCATAGACGTCTAGTGAAACACGATCTAATTAAGTGAAATCTCATGTTTGGTAAGGTCATTAGATAAGTATTTAATGCCCGTGGTGTACTATTAGAAGGAAGGGCATTTGACAAGTAGCAACCTATCTAGGTTATTATGTAGGTACGTTTCTGACCAACTTACAATTGAATTAGGGGAGTACTTCACATTACACTAAGAAGGGTGTGACAACGCAATAGATTAGATAGAGTAAATAAGGAGTAGTGCATAATTAAGTGAACACATTTATTTACCTATACAAGTCCTCACCAATTTTACATTTCTGCATAATTAGGTGTAGTTTAATTTAGATAAAACCACTTCTTCATTTTTTAGTTAGATTTTTTACTTGCTATTTAAAAAACATAAAAATTCAAAAATACTCTTCTCTCAACCCTTAGATCTTAGTGACATACAATTCGAACCTACCTTACTATTCCCTTAGAGAACGATCAATCCCCGAGTCTTGATTATACTATACTACAACGATTAGGTACTATGCCTAGGAGGATTGTAAAACTTTGATGTTGCAATCTACCACATCAGTTACCTTCTTCAAATCATTGATATCCTCATCACCACCACTATCTTTACTCATGTTGCTCTCTTTGACACAATTAAAACACGCTGATCATTTAACCACCACAAATAAAGCATAAGCTGATATCCCACAAATAACTAAAGTTCAAGCGAGAACGAAAGAGTCTTAGGCTTATAAACTTTGTAATCGGTTACAAAAGATTTTATAGTATCACTATGGGGGTGCTTGGTTCATTTTAGGTAATGGAAATAGAAATAGCAATAGGAGTACTAAAGAATATAATGGGTATTTCTATTATAACTGATTGTGCTTAGTTAATAATGTAATTTTTTAAACATTGATGAACACACATTCTATATATAATTTTTTGTGGTGTTTTTATAACGGTAAAAAAGTAAAAAGGATGATTTGATACAGATCCTTAAAGGTTTTTTAAGGTTTTGAAGTTATTAACATTGGTGTTACTTTTTAAAAAAATTGATGAACACAGAATGAGTATTTGAAGCTTTTGTGGTTTCTTGATAACGGTTAAAAAGTAAACAAAAAAAATAGTAACTTGGGTCAAATCCTTAAGGGGTTTTGTGGGTCTTTTGAGTTAATTAAATTATGTAAAAAAGTTTGAACCTTAATAAACATAGAGTGATAATTTAAAGCTTTTTATGATTTTTTAGTGGTAGTTTGAGTTCATAACAAGATTGTATGTGTATGTGTGTGTTTTTAGAAGGTGTTTTTAGTGTGTGTGTGTGTGAGAGAGAGAGAGAGAAGGAGAGAGAGAGAGAGAGAGAGAGAGAGAGAGAGAGAGAGAGAGAAATAGAGAGAGAGAGATAGTTGATCCCTTTTGAACAGATCTTACTTAGCTTGTTAAAGCTTAGTTGTGTTGGATAGATCCAAGACAACTATAATAGAAACTAAGATTGTGAATACTACAAACTATGCGGAAACTAGTTTGTAATACTAAGAAGAACAATGAAACAGTAAAACAAGATCTTGCTAAACTTTCAATTTATTGAACACAATCAAAGTTACAGAATAACCTTGAAACTATGAATACTAACTATGAGAAAATGATTTCTAGATCTATATTACTAACTATGCCTTAGGGTTTCTTTTATACACCAAGAAACCCTAATGGGCTTACAAAACACGTCAAGTGATCAATGCATATCTATTCCTAATATATCTCATGCATATCACTTTAGCAGTACTAACTATATAACTAATAGTACTAACTATTATAACTAACAATACTAATAAACTGACAGTACTAACATTTTTTTCTAGCAGTACTTACTATAACACTAGCAGTACTAACTAAGCTTGTTAGTACTAACTCTTCCCTTGGCACTACTAAGTGAGATAAGTTTAATTCCTAACAATCCTCCCCTAAACTTGTGATTGCCATCGAAATCTACAAGTTTCTCTGAATTAAACCTTGAGAGGATTCTTCCAAACACTTTACCTTCTTGGTCTTTCAGTCATTATGAATATCTTCCTAAGAAGTTCTCTGGACATCTCATTATTTTGTTCCACCAAGAGCTTTGCTGCCAACATCTGTGTAAGAATACCTCTTGACAAAGGATACTCCTTCTCTACTAGCATGTAGATGTCAATTCCATCCTTTGTAGATACATGATGCACTCCACATGTATCATACAGTCTCCATGTTATATCGTGAACATGTTTTTGAGACTTCAATAACTCATCATCAACATCAGGTTTAAACAATCTCTTCAACTCTACCCATAGCTCAATTTCTTTATCTTCTGTAGGATCTGTTGAGTTGAACCTTTCTTGAACCAAACTCCATAGTTTGACTAAATCATCTCTGTCAAAAGACTTTAGCAAATCTTCAAAAATCTGATATACCTCTGTATGATTACCTACCCTGATGATTTTCTAGTACATTCTTGAATCTTCAGTGTAAACCTCCCAATCAATGATTAGATATTTGGTTTGCAGAGCTTCAACATTCATCCCTTCTTCTGGAACTATGATCATCAATTGTTGTAGTTCTTCTTATGATAGTTCATCATCTTCTTCCTTTTTTGGTTCTTCAGCTGGTTATGAGTTTTCACTAGTCTTTTGCCTCTTAGAACTCCCTTGATCAAGTTCTTCTTCTGCATCCCTCTTTGAACTTCCAGCTTCTAACTCAGGAACTTCTTTTCTAATTTCAGTCTCCATGGGTACAAAAGCGCTTACTCTCCTCATTGTTGCTTTAAACAAATTCTTGAGATCATCAAAGGAAAGTCTCTTTAATTGTTGCAGAGTGTGACTTCCCATATGCTTGATATAGTTAGACATATAAGTTCTCTATTGAGCTTGTGTGAGTGGCTTGTTCCTCATTTCTTCAGCTCTTTGTTGGGCAAAATATTTTTCTCTCTAGTTGATAAGTTCTGCAAGCAGTCTTGCTCTTTTAGCTTCAGAGTATTCTTCTCTTTCTTTTGCTTGTATCCTTTGTGCTAGCTCTTCATCAGCTTTAATTGTAGCTTGTATGTCTTCCCATTCTTCAATATTAAAAGAGCTAGCTTCTTCATGCACCCTGGCAATCCTCTTCCTTTCTTCTTCATCAAGTTGTTCTTGCAATCTTATAGTTGCTTCATAACCAGCTCTTTCTTGTCTTTGCTGCAACTTTATCTTAGTTTGCTCTGGCTCAGATTCATCCATTTTAGCCTTACCTTTGTCTTTGGCTGCACTCCTCCTAATATACACAAGTGTCTCAGCAGTACTAATGTCTTTAACAATAGAAACTCATATAGGACTAGCAGTACTAATAAAAGCACCAGCAGTAGTAACTGCTGCACCAGCAATACTAACATCTTCAGCAGTATAAACTTCAGTTTCAAACTCCATTTCTTGTCCATGCCCCCCCCCTGAATCTCTGCATCATGTTGTACCAATGTAATATCAGGTTCTTGATCAATTTCATCTATCTTCCTCCCCTATTTGGAAGAATCTTCTAAATCCTCTTCATCATCTGAAACAATAATTTTGGCTCTCCTTCTAGCTTGGCTTGTCTTGACAGTCTACTTTAACTTCTTCACCTTTTTGATACGTTTAGTAAAAGCAGCACCATAGGTTTGTTTTGTTTGCTTCAATTCTGTCTCCAAGCTTTCCACTTTGTTTGGTAATTACATACATATAACTGTTAATTCATGTAGTGTCATACTGCCCTCAACACTTCCAAGTGTGTTAACTCTTAGGAGAGGTGAATCATAGGACTGTGTAGGTACCTTCTCAGACCTAGTCTGAGCAATGGAACCCCCCATGGCTTCTTAGCACCTAGGACTACCACCTGTACCAATTTCCTGAGAAAGAGGATCATCAGACATTGCCATGGATTGGGTCTTAGATATGTTACCACTAGCTTGTGGTGCATCTAAGCTAGCAGCAGTAGTGGTAGCCCTCACCACTCTGTTATCCCACTCCTTAAAGACAACCTCATCTGCTACATTTGGTATAGGCACACTAGTCTGAGGAAACTGAGTATCCTCTTGTAAGGATTTCCTAGGTGATTAAGTATTTTGGGGTGATGATGATTCAGTAACAGGGATTTGTTCTTCAATTCTGGGTTGAGCAGTAAAAGGTGCTGGTTGGAGTTCAGAGGGTTCACCTGAACCTTCACCCTCTACTACTAGTGGTGCTAACATTGATGCAAACAATAGAGTAACTCTTCCTGAAAAATCTTTTTCTTTTCTTTTCATGTTAGTGAAAACCTTTTTAGTATGTGCAGGTGTTTGATAAACATCATTAAAAGGTTCTGCAAGAGTAATCTGATTATTCAAAAAGAGTTGTAAAAACCTTGGATACATTAAAAATTTCTTTGTATTGGTATCCAAGTTCCTTAACATACCATCAAAAATTAGTTTAGAAAAGTTAAACTTTTGACCATTAGCTAAACAAATGACTGCAGATGCTATATTAGTGGAAAATTCATTCCAAGAAGTAGATTTTGAACTTAAGCAGTGTAGAATGGTATGTATGAGGTACTTCCACTGAGGGGAGAAGAGAGCTTTTTGAAAAGTAAGTTTGTTAGAATCACTCTCATACCCCATCAATGCAAGGTTTTCAAAAATAGCATCATTTGTTAGACAAGTAATACCATCCTCATCATTAAAGTGAAGATCACTCCTCACTGATGATTCTGATATTACTACTGTCTTGCCATCAACTGTGGCATGAATTTGCTTCACATCATTGACTGTTTGAGAATGTGCAGTATTCCAAAACTGTTCAATATAAGAAGCATAGATAGTAGGACTTACAGTTAAGGCATAGTGTACAGAGCTAGCAGTAAGAAAGTCCACTATCTCATGAAAATTAGCATTCCCTTCTGATTTCTCTAAGCAGGCGACCATGTTGTGTTGATCAACAAACTTCAAATCCGCCATAGATGATTAATTAATGATGAATTTATTGAGTCGGTGATAAGTTGAAGTGGGTTTGTGAATTTTGAGAGCATCAAGAGTATTAGAATGATCTTGATGTATTCAAATACGCTTATATAGGTAAAAAGGAAACCTAGAATAGTAGGAAATTGTTTACCAACCAAGAATTTTGCTCAGCAGTTATAACTCTAACGATAACAAGAAGCACTAACTTTGGCTCAACAACACTAACTTTTGCCTAGCGGTATTAACTTTCGCCTAGCAGTACCAAATCCTGCCTAGCAGCATTAACTTTACAACCACCAGTTTTAACTCTAAATTCATTACTAATACTATCTTCAAACCACACCAATCATAAATTCAACAAATACATCTTTAGAGATTAAGTAATCCAATGCTAGCAATCAAAAAGTTAAGCCTACTAACATCAAATGCCTTTGTGAGAAGATCAGCAACATTGTGATTTATATGTATCTTAATTACTTGAATGAGCCTCTTCCCCATAAGAATCGCTGATGAAATGGTGCCTTATTTCAATGTTCTTGGTTTTAGCATGAAACACTGGATTCTTTACAATACAGATTATACTTTCATTATTAATGTAAATCTTGGTGTTCATAAAATTGAACCTATAATCAAGCATTTGATTTTGGATCCACAACACCTGCCTATAGCAATTAGCATCAGCAACATATTCTACTTTAGTGGTGGTGTTGGCAACTATAGTTTGCTTTTTTACATTGCCATGAAATCTTCCTTTTGCCAAGAAATTGACAACCTCTTGTTGTGGATTTCCTATCAAGGCTTGCTCTAGCATAATCACTGTCAGAAATTGATTCCAAGTCAAATGGTGAATCTTAAGGATACCAAAGGCCTAATTTAGGCTGACCTTTCAAGTATCTAAAGATCCTCTTCACTGCATGAAGATGTGAGACTTTAGGAGTAACTTGGAACCTTGCACAAGCATAAACAACAAACATTATGTTAGGCCTAGAAGTTGTCAAGTACATCAATGATCTAATCATTCATCTATATAAATAAACATCCATACCCCCAACTTCTTCATCCTTGAGCAATGCCTTGTTAGTCTCTATTGGAGTGCTTGTTGTCTTTATAGTGGCAAAATCAAACTTCTTCAAAATATCAGCAACATACTTGTCTTGACTGATGAAGATTCCATCATTTCTCTGCATGACCTGTAACCCTAAGAAGAAAGTGAGCTCCCCCATAGAACTCATCTGGAACTTCTTGTGCATCAAACCATCAAACTTTATACATAAAGAGTTCTTAGTAGACCCAAAGATGATGTCATCTACATACACCTGGGACTAACAGGATATTACCTTTGTCTTTCTTGATAAACAAAGTCTTATCTATGATCCCTCTTCTAAATCCATTTTCTAATAAGTAGGTAGATAATGTCTTATACCAAGCTCTAGGAGCTTGATGGAGACCTATAAGACTTTTCTTACCTTTATAGACTTTGTTAGGAAACTGTGAATCTTCAAAACTAGGAGGTTGACACACATACACCTCCTCTTTAATAATACCATATAAAAAGGCACTCTTCACATCCATCTAGTACACAATAAACCCCATAAATGATGCATAGGCCAAAAATAACCTGATTGCTTCTATCCTAGCAACAAGAGCAAAAACCTCATCATAATCAATTCCTTCTTCTTGGAGTGTAAACCTGTGCAAACCAGTCTTGCCTTGTTTCTAACTACAATTCCTCTCTCATCTTTCTTGTTTCTAAAGACGTATTTGGTTCCAATGGCCCTCTTGCCATTAGGTAGATCAACCAATTTCCAAACCTTCTACAATTTAAATTGTAGCAACTCCTCTTGCATTGCTTCTATCTAGCTTGGATCATCCAAAGCTTGAATTACCTTCTTGGGTTCTTTTTGAGAGAGAAAACAAGCAAATAAGCAGTTTTGATAATCTTTGTGATTTGTTCTTCTTTGCTTATTAATGTAACTGACCAAAGCATGTTCTTCAGAAATCTTGGTCATCCTCCTTGTTTGAGTAGCTGAATTTATGTCTCTAATGATCTGGTCTTTACTAACATTCATAGTTGTTTCCAAGTTGTTAAGGTCAGCCTCTGCACCCTCATCTTTATCATCATATGCACCACTAAAGATACCAGTATTTAGAAGATCAGCAGTATCCTCTAAATCAGGCATAAGAGGATCAGTTGGAAGATCATCAGCATTATCAAAACTTTGCCCAACAGCACTAACAGATGGACTAACAGTAGAAACTCTGTTAGTGCTGTTAGCATAACCTTCCTTCTGTTGAACAAGCAAATTATCCAATTCAGCTCTAAAATCTTGCACATTCTGGTCACCTTCTTTATTTGAAGCTCCTCCTTCCTTCTCTTGACCATTTCTTTCACCCTCATTTGCTGGTTCTTCATTAGTCTTTTTACCAGCATCATCAGCAACTGCATCCTCTGAGCTCTGTGGACTATCATAAAGTAATGGTAGCAGAATATATTGTTGAGTAGGTACTGCATCAACATTATCCTTGATACCTGCATTCCTATTAGTTTGATTCCCTGCAGTAACTGGCTCATAATTCATAGAGTTTGTTAGTAAATCAATATCAAAGAGCCAATCTGGTCCACTCCCTGCAACATTGGGTTTGTTTTCAAGAAAGGTTATGTGCAGGTTCTCCTCTACTTTCCTAGTTCTAGTGTTAAATACCCTAAAAGCCTTGCTATTTATAGAGTATCTAACCAAGAACCCCTCATCAGCCTTCCCATCAAATTTTCCTAGGGGATTTAAGGTATTAAGAATGGTCACAGGAAACCCAAAAGGTCTCATAAAACTTATACTAGGTGGTCTACCATGTAATAGTTCATAAGGTGTCTTGTTGTGAGGCTTGGTCACTAAAACCCTATTCTGAACATAGCAAGCAGTATTAACTGCTTCAGCCCAAAATGTAGTAGGTAAGAGTGAATCTGCTAGCATAGTCCTAGCTGCCTCTATTAGTGTCCTATTCTTTCTTTCAGCAACTCCATTTTGTTGTAGAGTTCTGGCAACACTAAATTCCCTCTTAATCCTTTTCATCCCACAAAACTGATTCATGTCATTATTTTTAAACTCAGTTCCATTGTCACATCTGATGATTTTAACCTTATGATTTATTTGGTTTTCTATGCCAGTAATAAAAGTTTTAAGGATCCCACTAGTCTCATCCTTAGTGGCCAAAAAGAAAACCCAACTAAACCTACTATAGTCATCAGTGACAACAAGGCAATATGTCTTGTGATTGATACTCCTTACAGATGTTGGTCCAAATAAGTCCATATGCAACATTTGTAAGGGTTGGCTGATAGAGCTCACAAGCTTGGTCTTACAAGAGGCTTTGTGTTGCTTTCCCTTCTGACAAGCAACACAAGTATGGTCATTTTCAAAAAGCTTTGAAGGCAAACCTCTTACAAGGTTTCCCCTCACAAGTTTGTTCATAGTTTTAAAGTTTATATGACCAAGCCTCCTATGCCATAAATTAGACTCATCTATTGTAGCCTTTGTAAATAAACAAGTCAAACTTCCTGAAGGAAGAACATTCTTTATATCAAAACTGTACATGTTGTCATGTATGGGAACTTTAAGCAAGACTTGACTTTCATCAAGTAGCTTAAAGTCATGAGATAGAACAATACATTTAGTCTCAATGAAAAGAACATTGTTTTTCTTGTCACACATTTGTGAGACAAAGAAAAGGTTAAACTTAAGTTCCTTTACAAAGTATACATCTTCAAAGTCTAATTTACCAGTCCTAATTTTACCTTTTCTAGTAATTTTACCTCCTTTAGGACTTCTTCCAAATGCAACAAATCCACCATCAATTTCTTGATAATCTGTAAGGAAGGACTTGTTTCCAGTCATATGCCTAGAGCATCCATTGTCAAAAATCCCTTAATCCTGTAAAGTATATTATGGATTACCCTGCACTCAAAATAAGAGGATTAGTTTCTCTTGGGGACCCAAGCCATTATTGACTTAAGTCTGCCTTGTAGATCAACATAGTCAAATCTTTTAAGCATGTATGATCCAATGTCTTTGGAGGTATGGTCAATAACATTTCCTGTTGGTATCTAAATCCAGCATGCTGAGGACTTAATAGCATTTTCCTCATTTCCCTCAGCAGCACTAACTACTGTTTTTGGCCCAGCAGTAGTTACATTGTTAACCCTACCAGTATTAACTTTTTCATTAAAATTATTGGTTTTAGCTGCTGATTTTTTGTTAAAAGCCCTTCTTACTGGTGAATGTGCTTTAAAATAAGAATATGTTGTGGGTAATGCATCATTCACTTTTGGTTTAGGGGCAGCAGTATTAACAGGCATGGCAGTACTAACTGATGCTGCTGCTCTTGGAGAGCTTTGCTTAGCAGCATTAACTGGTACTTGTCTTGACTTTGTTGCAACTGCTGTTGGAACAAAATTCCTTTTAGGATGTGGGTGAGTTAATTTATTTTGGTGGTTCACCCTCTGAGCATTGTGCCATACTGGTCTAATTTCTTTTTGACCAGTAACCCTTCCCTTATTATTCAACACTGGTTTTTCTACCATTTTATTTTCATGAAAATCACAGTCATTGATTAAATAGTTGAGACTCCCACTTACAAAACAAGCTTTCTTTATAGACATAAAACCATTTCCTAGTTTCCGAGTCATCATCCCATTCTAGTTTCTTCTATTATCCCTAGGACTTTGACTTTTCCTAGGATACTCTACTTGCCTATGTGTGTTTTCCTTATTAACAGATTTCACATTCTCATCAGATTTGACAAAATTGATTTTAGTAAACTTTGGTTTTGTCTGATCAGATTTAGGTCTAAACACACTATCATTATCACTATCAATGTCCCATTCTTCAATGATAGGAGCACTAGACCTAATAGTTTTAGGATTTTCTACAATATCCTTACTAGTCTTAGATATACTAGTTTCAGTTTCACTCACTTTAGTCTTATAGACAGAATCATCTAACCCAACAAAGGATAAGTCAGGTCTTGAGGGCATGTAGTTCCCAGTGTAGGGAGGGGGAACTGCATGAAACCCTTCACCTATTTTGAATCTATCATTTACTGGATTATCATCCACATCACTTTCTCTACTGTTAAACACACTATGAACTACTTCACTCTCATTCATTTGACTATCATAACCAAGACTAATTTTGTCTTTAGCACTTATTTGACTATTAATCAGTTTAGTTAGATTCTTTGATGATTCTTCAAATTTTCCTAGTTTAAGTTTCAAATAATCTTTTTCTTTTAAAGCTTCTTCTAACTATTTTTAAGGTTTTTGATAGAAATATCTTTCACTTGGACATCATACTTTAAAAATGCAATATCTTCTTCATAAACAGCTTCATTCTTTTCATGAACAACTATCCTAGCTTCTAATGATTCTAATCCCATTTGATAACCTATTATTTCTAGATTAGATTTATTAAGAGCTTCAAATGATTTTAAACAATCTTTAGAGCAAGTATGTACCTCAGTGTCAGAACTTGATGAACTGGATGAACCTGAAGATGAATGGGCCATTAGAGCAAATTTTGTGGGTCTTTCTTCAGCTTGATAGCTCCAATCATAACACATCCTATCAGTAACAACCAAGGCATTAGCAGGAGTCTCCACTAGTACAACCCTTCTTGTATTATCTCCATTTCTATTCCCCTGATTCCTTGGTGCTCTGCATTCTCTAGTAAAGTGACCTCTCCTATGATAGTTGTAACATTCAACCTTTGTTTTATCAAAGCCAACCGTTTCTATGCCATTGAAATTCAGATTCCTTCTTGTCTTCTTTATGAATCTCTTCACCCTTATGGTAAGCATGGCCACCTGCCATTTGAGATCCATTTCTTCAAGATCATCAGTATCAATATGCTCCAAATCTTCATTGTGGACTATTAGATTGATTAGCAAAGAAGGAAAACATGACATCATCAGCATAGGTTGAGGAAGAAGCTTGTCCTTGTGAACTAGCAGCAGAAACATCATGAGCAGTATTAACTGCTTCATTAGTACTGCTAGTATTATCTGAAGATACAAAAGCCACATTCTGAGAATTTGAGGTTGAGCTTGATTTGCCTTTGATCTCAGATTCATACACCTTCAGATTGTTGTACAAATCATCCATACTCAACGTGTCTAGATCAGATTTATTTTGCATGATCAAGGTATAAGTGTTCGAAGCTGATGGTAGACTTCTCAACAATTTCAAATTTGCATCCTCCTGAGAGATAACTTCACCATGGATTTCAAGTTGACTAATGAGCTTTTGAAACCTATCATAGGTTTTATCTAGTCCTTCTTGACTTGATGCAGCAAAGTTTTCATAATTCTGCTTGAGAATGGTCTTTTGCATTTTCTTTGATTCCTTGTTGCCTCTAAACCTATTCATGATAGCTTCCCATAGGGACTTTGCAACCTTGCAGGCATGAAACTTCAGTAGGTGCTCATCAGGAATGGCTAGCATAAGAGTGCTTTTTTGCTTTTAGTTCATTTTTCCTTGCTAGCTTTTATTCAACAGTTTTAGGAGGAATAGGACCTTCAACACCAATACTAGCTGATGCAACTGGTGAAACTGAATCACCATTTACTATTACCTCCCAAAGGGCATGATCAGTGAAAGTAAGGTATTGTTCCATCCTCATGCTCCATAAGTCATACTCCCCAGTTTTGAGTACTAGAAGTTTTAGTGCAGACACTATTTGGGAAGTTTCTGATTATGACTCCATCTTTTCTTTGACTATCAGATCTTGAGTAGAGTTCGAGTTCCTCTTATTCAAAGTTTCTTAACTTACTATGATACCAATTGTTACTTTCCCTTCTTTTCTAATTGTGAAGTCTGTTAGAACACCTTAGATCATTTATAACTCGAGATGGGTTAGATCTCATCTAGGATTACAAAGTAACAATGATATAAAATGCATAGCGGAATAATAAACTCAGAATCAAAGTTAATTTCAAGGTTTTCTTTATTCATCACAGCCCCAAATAATTCTTGAGGCTATACTATCTAACTATAAACTATATAACTAAAACTACTACTATGTACACACACACACACTTTTACTAGACGACTCTTATTGGAACTGATGTCTAAACCACACGTCTAATACCCTTTATTTAGAGGGTTTATAGGAAAACCTAGAGTATTAAAGAAGCTAGACATTTGACTTTTCAATGCTTATCTTTAGGAAATCTTTCAGCTTTTAATTCTTCCATATGTAGAATACTAAAGTGTCAAATTAGTCCTTGTTGTTTCATTCTTCTTCATTTAAACACATGCAGTTTTGTAATCATCAAATCAATAAACCCAACAGAGAGAGAGAGAGAGAGAAAGAGAGAGAGAGAGAGAGAGGGAAAGAGAGAGAGAGAGAGAGAGAGAGAGAAAAGTGAAGGTTTTTTAAAAGAGAGTGAGAATTTTGAATTAAATGATGAAAAGAAAGTTATAGTAAATTTGTTAATGATGCGTATTTTATTTTAAAATATATTTTTATCAAGTTTTAAATTTATAAAACTTGATCTACCTGACAACGCACTAACGGGTAGAGAATCCGATCGTGGGTAGGATAGAATGGTAAATCCGATGTCGTCCTAAGAGCTAAGTTGTAATTAGTTTTAAATTGAAATGTCACGTTTTGAAAATGGTTTTTTGATTTGATTTGAAATAAATAACAATAACAATAAAATAAATAACTGGAAAATAAAGATTTGGAGATATCAAGAGAGAAAACATGCTAACCTAGTTACTTCATTACTATTGTTATTAAATCATTTTCCTGTGCAATGTTAAACTATGGTTTTATTAGAGGTTTCTAAGGTCGATAGACTTGAATGTGCATATATAGTCTATCCTATACTCCTTGCGATTCCGAATCAGTCTTGAATCATCTGGGAGGTAGGTTATCTAGGTTGCAGTGATTAATCCCAACTATTCCCAAAACATATCTAATAACCTATAAAGATTATTAACCCCCTCTGAAAGAGTTCCTGTGCTTTTTAAGTATTGAGTGATAAGTGTAGTGACCGGTTAGTTCCTACACTAGGTAAGGAGTTAGTGATTCTCCCTAATACCCGTTGGATCCCATATTGACTAGATACTCTAATTATGAGGCAAGTCAGGTCCAAACCACCTGTACTACCAAAACCCAGGGTTACACGATAGTCAAGGAATATCTAATGAAACCATAATCTAACAGG
>BQNB010099799.1:0-24846 GCA_026074375.1 Tanacetum coccineum | reverse complement strand
CTTCTGCACCCACATCTTCATCATCATAAGCATTACCAAAAATTCCAGTATCATCAATTGAAAACACATTTGGAACATCTAGAAGAGTAAATGTAATTTTGAAAGGAGAAAATTATTCAAATAGATGTTCCTCAGAAGTTCTAGCATCATTAACTGGTGATGATGGAACATCATTAGTAAAAGATGGTCCAACAGTACTAACAGGTGTACTAACAATATTAATACTATTAGTGCTGTTAGGATGTACAGTCTGCTTTTCTTGTTGAAGTATCCTTTCAAACTCACTTCTTGTGGCTTGATCATCCTCCCTATCTTTATCTGAAGCTCCACTTACATTCACTTCTGTAGGCTTCATTCCAGAATCTTCTTCACTATCCTTAGGACCTTGAGAGATTAATGGATCAGTTGTGCAGAAAGGTATTAGGATGTATTCATGTCCAGGTTCTGTCTTCTTCTTAGCTTGACCTGTAATAATGTTATCTCTAGTTCCTGCAATACCATTAGTTTGATTTCCTGCAACAACTGGCACATAGTTCATAGATATTGTCAAAGAATCAACATCAAAAAGCCAGTCTGGTCCATTTCCTGTCACATTAGGTGTATTTTCAAGAAATCTAATGTTTAAGGTCTCTTCAACTATCCTGGTCCTCTTGTTAAATACTCTCATAGCCTTGCTAACCACATAGTACCCAACAAAAAATCCCTCATCAGCTTTTCCATCAAACTTGCCTAGATGATCCCTGGTATTTAAGATGGTAATAGGACACCCAAAAGGTTTCATGAAGTCTATCAATGGGGTTCTTCCACGAATAAGTTCATAAGGTGTCTTGTTATGAGGCTTAATGACTAAGACCCTATTTAGCACATAGCAAGCAGTATTAACTGCTTCAGCCCAAAAGGTGGTTGGCAACTTAGAGTCAACTAACATAGTTCTTGCAGCCTCTATCAGTGTTCTATTCCTCCTCTCAGCAACACCATTCTGCTGAGGAGTCCTAGCAACACTGAATTCCCTCTTAATACCCTTCATTTCACAGAACTGATTCATTACACTATTTTTGAACTCAGTTCCATTGTCACTTCTGATAACTTTTACTTTGTAGTCTAGTTGATTTTCTATTTCTGTTATGAAGGTCTTTAATATCCTACTAGATTCCAACCTTAGTGGTTACACAAGAAAGGATACCTAAGAAAATCTAACTAAAATTTAATCAGTGACAACTAAGCAATAAGACTTTTTCATTAACCTCTTAATATTTTAGACCAAATAGGTCCATATGTGAGCATATGTAAAGGGTTTGCAAATTGAGTGTCACAAGTTTAGCCTTACAGGAGGCTTTGTGTTGCGTTCCTTTTGACAAGCAACACAAGAAGTGCACATGTTCCAAAAATCTGATAAGGCAAACGCTCAGAACGAAGGGTGACGCCGGATACCGGGGCGGTGGCCGGCTGCCGTCGCGTCAGCGGGCAGGGTTTTGGTTATCCCGCGTGGTGTGGAGATCTTGTAGTTTGGGAACACAGGACTGATTATTTAGGGGGAGGTGTACAGTGCCTCATACCTATGGTGCTCCCAAACAAATTAGTAAGATCAAGTCAATTGTGGCCTTTGAGTCAAAAGAGGCAAGTTAAACCTTTAGTGGGAACAACACTCTTTAGGTCAACACTGTAAATGTTATCCTTTCTTGGAACTCTCAGCAAGACTTGACTTTCATCAAGTAGCTTAAAGTCAGAAGATAAGACAAGACATTCAGTGTCAGTAAAAAGAACATTATTCTTTTTGTCACAAATTTATGACACACTAAACAAGTTATACTTAAGCTCCTTACAAAAGTACACATTATCAAAATCCAATGTTCTTGTTTTGATTTTACCTTTTCCAGAAATTCTACCTTTACCATCTCCAAAGGAAACAAAACCACCATCATAATCTTCATATTCAGTAAGATAGCATTTGTTTCCAGTCATGTGCCTAGAGCAACCACTATCAATAACTCCTTTTTCCTTGTACTCCTTCTGTTGTGGGTTGCCCTGCACATAAAATAAGAGAATTAGACTCTTTTGGGGATCCAAGCCATTATAGACTTGGATCTGCCTCGTGCATCAATGTAAGAATATTTCTTAAAAGTATTTGATGCACTACTGTTTTTGGCTTTCCAAACCCAGCATGCTGAGGCCTTAACAGCATTAGCCCCTTTTCCCTTGTTTTCACTTACTACTGCTCTATCCCTAGCAGTAGTATCTTTTACCCTGACAGTATTAACCTTTTTATTAAAAATATTGTTTTTGTTTGCTGAAGACTTGTTAAATGGCTTTGTGACTTGTGAATATCCCTTTTTGTAAGCATTTGATATTGGTCTAGGATGATTCATAGTTGTTTTTGAGCTAGCAGTATTAACTTGTCTGACAGCAGTATTAACACTTGCACCAGCAGTATTAATTTTGCCAGACCTGGTTAATACTGCTTGTGGAACAAATCTTCTATTAGGGTGAGGGTGAGTCATTTTATTAGCAAAGTTCTTGTGATTCACCCTACTTGAGTTGTTCCACACTGGTCTTATAACCTTTTTATCACACACATTATGAAGATGCTCAAAACTTCCACAAATAAAACAAGCTTTATTAATCATTTTAAAGTCACTTCCTAGTCTTTGGGACATAAGATTGTTCTAGTTTCTTTGGTTCCCTCTAGGATAGTGTTTGTTTTGTTTAGGTGTTTCTACCTTTTCTACTGTTTCCCTAGCAGACTTAATAAATTTTATCTTTTCAGTGCTAGGTCTAACAGTTTTATCCTTAACATTAGGTATAAATTCTACCTCACTATCATCATCAGAATTCCAATCCTCAATGACTGGAGGTCTAAAACTGTTCTTCCTAACAGTTTTAGGTTCTACTGCATCACCATTATTTTTTACATTAGCAGACTCATGATTTGACTCAACTTTCTTAACATTACTAGGTGTAACAACAGTAATAACATCTATATTCTCACTTTTAACGATTTCATCCATAAACGTTAGATCAGGTTTGAAGGGAATGAAGTTCCCTGTATAAGGTGGGGGAACTGCATGATATCCCTTATCAGATTTGGACTTATTACACTCCTAATTTTCTAACATCTTAGATGAATTCACAAAGCTTTTTGCTGCAGGAGAAGCTGCAGTAGAAGAAGTTGCATTATATCCTAGTCAAGTTTTAAACTTGTTCATAACTTAACTTTCTAGCAAATTATTCAAAGATTTAGATGAATTTTGAAACTTCTCTAATGTTAGTTTTAACTCATCTCTCTCTTTTTCTGCTTTTTCCAATTTCTTTTTGTTTTCAACTAAAGTATTATCTCTTAGTTTAACTTCAAAATTTAAAACATTAATGCTCTCTTCAAACACAACCTCATTTTCCTTATAGTGAGCTAGTCTAGCTTCTACTGATTCTAAACTTACTTTATAAGATACTAAATTAAATTGAGACTTTTTGTAGTCTGAAGACAAATTATCATATTGTTCTTTGAGAGTAGCATAAGCTTTTACACATGATTTACAATAAGAATATACCTCAGAATCTGAACTGGAAGAATTTCCTGAAGATGTATATACCATTAATGCATAGTTTGTAGGATGCTCTTCTTCATCTTGGTAGCTCCAATCATACCCTCTAATTCTATCTTGAGCAACCAATGCATTTTCAGTGGGAGTTTCCATTGTCATAATTCTTCTACTATTCTCTCTTCCTCTGTTTTCCTGATTTCTAGGAGCTCTACATTCTCTTGCAAAGTGACCATTTTTATGACAATTGTAGCACTCCACTTTAGACCTGTAAAATCCAACTCTTTGACCATTTACATCCAACTTCTTGCATGTCCTCTTGATGAATCTCCTAGCTCTAATTGTCAGCATGGCCATTTTCCATTGTAAATCCATTTCTTCTAGGTCATCAGGATCAGTTTGTTCTAGATCCTCTCGTGCAAGTTGAGGAGAGTTGGGCTGACTAGCAAGGAAAGAACAAATCATAGCATCACTAAGGTTATCTCCAGATGTAGGATTACATTGAGTATGAGCAGCACTAACTCCATAAGCAGTGTTATCTGCTTCATTTGTGCTGCTGTTGCAGTTGCTGTTAGTGCTGTTGGAGGACACAAAAGCCACATTTTGTGGATTTTGGCTTGTATTTGATGATCCTGTAAGTTCATGTTCATATATCTTCAAGTTGTTGTACAATTCATCCAAACTGATGGTCTCTATTTCCTCTTTGTTCCTCCAGATCAAAGCATGAGTCTTCCTTTCAGATGGAAGACTTCTCAACAGTTTTAAGTTTATGTCCTCTTGTGTAATAACTTCGCCTTGAATCTCCAACTGACTAATAAGTTTTTGCAACCTATCAAAAGTTTGGTCTATTGTTTCTGAACTTGATCCTATAAAGTTCTCATATTTTTGCTTGAGTAGAGTTCTCTGAACTTTCTTAGATTCCTTGTTTCCTCCATATCTCTTATCAATGGCTTCCATGAGCAATTTTACATCTTTATATGAATGGAACTTCAGTTGATCCTTATTTGGGAGTGCCATCAACAAAGTTCCTCTAGCTTTTATCTCATTCCTCCTGTCCTGCTTTTCTTCTGCAGAAGTAGGTTTATATTCCTGCTCAAATTCTCCAACAGTTCTCTTTAGCACTTTGTTACCATTTAGAATTACTTCCCAGAGGGAGTAATCAGTCATGAGAAAGTATTGTTCTATCCTCATTAACTAGAGATCATATTCTCCTGGGTTGAGGATAGGGAGTCTTGCAGTCAGAGTTATAGAAGTAGTTCCTGCCTCTATTTTATCACAGAGAATTAGATCTAGTATGTGTTGTTTGTTTCTTCTTATTTAAAGCTTCACAACAAGCTCTGACACCACTTGTTGATCCCAATGAACAGATCTTAAACTCCTTAGCTTGATATAAGTTTTAGTATCCTTGGATAAATCTAAAGGTACTAAGATTGAAACTTTGAGAGTATGATATAAACTATGCGGAAACTAGTTTATACCACTAAGAAGAAAAATAATAATGTGTGTATGACAAACAAAACTACAACCAAAACAATAAGCTTTAATATATTAATACGAACACTCTTTGACAGTGTTAGGGTTTACAACCTTGAAGCTATGAATACTATGAAGGACTGATATGATGTGATGTGTATCTCTAACTATGATGTAGGGTTCCTTTTATACACTAAGGAAACCCTAATGGGCTTACAAAACACGTATAATGATAATGCATATCTATTCCTAATTTAACTCATGCATATTATAATAGCAGTACTAACTATATAAGACTAACAATACTAACTATACTGGAAGCACTAATAAAGTATTAGCAGTACTAACTAATATAACTAACAGTACTAACTACTTAGTCTGTTTTCTTCAATCTTTAGCAGCAGCATCAACTCTGAACCAGCAGTAGTAAATTAGCACCAGCAGTAGTAACTCAGAATTCCCAACATAATGTACTCTTAGGGGCCTTGTAATAGTCTTCATACTACCTTACTTGTGCATTTGCTTAACGGAATATTGCATAGACGGCGGGTTTGTGTAATTCGTTCATGACTTAAGAAATACTTACACATCGCATCACCAGTGTGACAAGGCAATAGAATTAGGAGAAGCAAACTAAGAATTCATGCATGATTAGGTAAACACATTTATTTACCTATACGAGTTTCCACATAGTAGTTTAGATTTAATTTTAGTTATTAGTTTAATTAGCTTAAAACCAAAACCCCCTTCAAACCAGAGATTTTAATTGCTTTTTTAAAAATATAAAAATAAAAAAATAATCTTCTTTCAACCTTTAGACCTTAGTTATGTTTAGTTCAAACCTTTTCAACTTATTACCCTAAAGAACAATAACAACCCTCAAGTCTTGCCTATACTACACTACAACGGTTAGGTACTCTGCCTAGGTAGTTGTAAAACCTCGTGTGTTACAACGACCGCATTAGACATGCATTTTACTAGAGGAGAAGTTGAACAACATGTTGTTACAAATGAGGAAACAAACGCTTACTTTGAATCTCTACTTCAAAACTTAAAAGTTAAATTAGATAAATGTGTAATGGTTAATCGTGATGCTAAGGCCAAAATTGAAAGATTAACCACTAAGCTTGCACAGTACAAGGACAACAAAAGTTTTTTGAAAACAGTGAGCAATTGTATAAGGAACTTAAAACTGGTTATAGAAATTCTATTTACGAGAAAAATGGTTTAACTAGAAAGCTAGATGATCTGACAAGAACTTCTGAACAAACCATTAAAACTCTTAATGCGGAAAAATTTTGATCTTAAAAACCACATTTCAAAGAAAAAAAGCTTATTCCTTTCTTCAAAAACAACATGATGAATTGAAAATCAAGTTTTTAAAACAAGAGGATAAACTACTTGAACAAATCGTAGAGTTAGCTCATAAGATAAAAGAGTTAAACAACATAATTGTTAAAATGGGTCAATTACTTAAAACAATTCACATGCTTTCTCTCAAGCCAGACTCTTTTTATCACACTGAAGGCAAAATGCCTTTAGGTTACAAAAATCCTTCATATTTGAAACAAGCTCATAAGAAAGAAAGTGCATTATGCGTTGGTAAAGTTTTATCTAAAGATTATGAACCCCTAAAGGTGTATGATTCTAAGGAAACTTTAAGGCTTATTGCTGAGAGTTGATCAAAAATGAAAGAACTTAGAAGTGAAATAAAACCGATTAATTATTCAAAGTTAAATATACTTTTTAAGGTTTTTTATTCCACAAAAAGAACAATCAAGAGAACAACTTTTCTTTTCAAAGAAAACCGCAGTTTCAAAAATTATTTCTCAGTTTTAGCAGTCAAATCACAAAAGATTTTCAATTTAGAAGAGGAAATTTCTAAGAACACTCCCAAAAGAGGATTTTTTTTATAAAGAGATATCAGGCTAGTGGTTTTATGAGTATCAGAAACATAGAACTCTCCCAATGAGAGTCTAGAAAAATGTGTGTGTGTGTACACATTTAGTTAGTAGTTAGATTAATAGTTTTAGTTAGGTTTTTGTAAGCTCCACGGTATAGAAGTGGGGCAAGTTTGAAACGTATTGAATGAAATACCTGTTTGCGATAATTAGACTGATCTTTATATTCCGCTGCATATTTATATTATCTAAAAAACATATCCCAGATAGTCGAAAACGATCTCCATAATGCCTTATAATTGGTAAGTATCTTCACCTCAGTTTAGTTATGCGGAACAGAACCATAAAATAAGTCCTTACACAATAGCTTCACTTTTACAACAAAGCTAAGAAAACGAGAAAGTGTAAACAAGTCTAAAAGACAAGCATCTTCACTTCAGTTTTGGTTGACGAACTAAAACTGAAGAGAGCCTTAGCAAGAGCTTCACTTCTATAGCGAATCGAGCTTTATGCCATTTATTTTGTTGTAATTCAGAGTAAGAAGAAGCCGTGTTGCTCACTTACTTCTGATAAAACTTAAGCTATTTTTCTATCCAAATAGGGGGAGATTGTTGGGCCAATTTAGTGCCTAATTATCCCTTGTACAAGATTTGTATGAAAAATATCCTAAGTAGTTAATTAAGTCGCTAAACATAGAGTCATCCTCAAGTAGTCCTTCTGAAGAAATAGACTCGGCACAAACTGAGGCGGTTCTCAGCGAGTGAAGAAAGGTCTAGGTCAGGATGATGGAGTTAGTAAGTGTCGACAAATAACTTACTAAATCCCTGAAGACCATCACTACAACCTAAAGATTGGCATTGGCGGGAACTTCCTTAAAGCTAAAAGCAAAGGAAGACATAAAAGTACAGAGAGTTGTTACTTAAAATTATGTAAGCAAAAGTTATCTTCCAAATGCATAAAGGAAGAAAAGATGCAACAAAAAAGTATAAGCAAATATGTTTAAAATAAACTACTTGCATTTGTACTATGATTAAGACACATGGGTGCAAAATGGAAAAGGCTGACACATCACATAGGACTTAATGAAGCTTCCAAAAGAAGCTTTATATTTTCTTTCTTTATATATACCAGGTTGTAATGTAGAGATGGTATCCATTCCTAAATATTACACAAAAATACCTTAGGCCAAAAGGTATTAGTTGATATGTTTGTTCCTCCGCATAGAACTCATAAGCGAAGAAGTTGTGTGTTCATTTTGGAGAGATTATTTGTCAATTAAACTCGGTTGTTGGTAACGAGCACAACCGGGTATAATTCTTTGATTCATATCAATAAAGAGTTAAACGTTGAAAAGTACAAATTGTGTTATTAGTATCTTAATGGTCTCGTGTTAAATACAGAGTTATATGTTTACACAATTTTAAGGACCAACAAACATCCAACAGCAGCTACATATTCAGCTTCAGCTGAGGACATAGCTATAGATTGCTGGTTTTTAGCACTCCAGCACACTAGTTTGCCTCTTAGCAACTAACAAGCACCATAGGTGCTTTTCCTATCCATGTGACACAGCTTAGTCAATAGTCCTGAGTATCCACTTTTTAGGTCAAAATCTAAACATTTTGATACCACATGACCAAGACTGGGATGTACTCTTTAGGTACCTGACAATTCTTCTTAACAGCAATAAGATAGGGATTTCCTCTGGGATTTGCTTGTTATATCTATGCACATAGACAAGTTTAAGAATTGAATGTCGAAGTCGTGCTTGGAGATAGATACATTAGAGATCCATCGAAACCAGTCAATACTGAGTCTCATTTACCTCTTTTCCACTAAATCATGTCCTAATTTGTTAGGGCACCATTGGAGTTTTCACTAATGAACATTATATGTCATACTTTTTCACAATCCTTACATATTTTCTGTGGTTGATTAGAAAATGCTCTATCAGATTTGTTTTAATGCTAAAATCAAGGATATTTTATGGTAAGACACCCATCATGCTCATTTCGATATTTTAAGTCATTAGTTTAAGTCAAAGTGTTTGCATAATTTGTGGATATTATTCCTATCGTCAAAAACATTGAAATTAAGGCAATTCCCTTTGAATAATCGTTTGTGAAAGAAGCAACAAAATTTTTAAGGAACTACAAATCTCTTGAGAAAATATTTGAGGAATCATTGGAAAAAGTGAAATTTTGGGAAAAGGAAAATGATCGTCTCTTGGAAGAAGCATGTTTTCTGATGTTATGTTTACTATTCTGCATACTTTTGATCTTATGTGTGATAAACAAACCCTTGAGCTCACAAATCTGAATCTTGAATTAGAATACATTTCTCTTAAAAATACCATTTTTGAGATTTCAAAACAAGCAGCTCATATCAAAGCCGATTTATCAAAAAGACTTTTCACTTACAAAAGGATTTTGAAAGACTAAAAGCACACAATATTTCTCTTGAGCTTAAACTGCAAAACTAGTCTTTGATATCAGGGCAACAAAGTGATGAAACTAATGTAAAATCTGATATAGATAACCTTGAGACAATTAACATTGAGCTAGAATACAGTGTGTCTACACTAATTAAAAAATGAACAGCTAAACAAGGAAAATAAGCATTTGAAAAAGACTTACCAAGATCTTTTTGATTCTATAAAAAAGATAAGAGCAAACCAAAGACCATACCAGTTCTCTAATTACTCAATTGAATTGTCACACCCCCATTATGTGTCGCAGCCAAAATAGGTAACTGGAGCGTAACGTCATAAATATCTCAAACACAAAGTATAAAGAACGGCCACTATATGTATGTTTTAAAAAGAAATACCCAGTTGCATAAAAGTAATTAAACAAAGTCTTACATAGGTTCAAATATTTAAAGATAGTAATGGAAACAAAATATGAGCTTTTAAAATGACAATCGGTATAAATGATAGATTTCCCATAAAAACAGAGCCCAATGCATGCAGACTCCACATAGCACATCAAAAAAATCCAATAAGTTAAGCACCTGAGAAAACATGCTTAAAAACATCAACATAATGTTGGTGAGTTCATAGGTTTAAGTAAAGTATAAGTATGGACCGCAAGATTTATAAACGTATGACTATTGTAACACATACAATATCTGTCAAAAAGTATTTACGGTTTGCACTAAGCTCATGACATCGAGGCTCAACAAAGTATGTAGCAAATAAATGCCAAGTAAAAGCTTGCGCTAAGTAGGTGTCCAACTTAAGTCCACCTAGGAATCCGACATCATATACGTCCATTTGATCGGCCCTCCGATACAAGTAAGAATCACCAAACTCGGACATGGCATATTAGTCCCAATATATCTATTTATATCACTCACCCTTACATCCAGTAATTAACAGTTCATGATAGTGGGCAATAGTGAGTTGTAGGTACTTAGGAAAATCCGCGAACATGTAAGAGTAAAGTAAAGTACTTGCATCCAACATCAAAACGAGAAATGTTTCTCACCACAAAAGTAATAAAGCATTTGTAATTCGAGTAAAACATAGGGCTATAAACTCACCTTAAGCAAAACGAGGATTGATGAAATAATCAATGAAACGTAGTACGAGCACAGAATCCTAAACGCGACCTATTTAAATAGTAGTGCATCTTAATGCAAAATAAGGGTAAAATGATGCATAGGCTATTTTTAGAAAGTTGGTATCACCCGCACGTGTTTGTGTCTTAGGTTTATTAGGCAAAACGTAATTTCGTAAAAGTATAATGTTTTTGTTAAGTCTCGACGTTAAACCGAACATTACTATTTTTTGAAACTTTTAGAAATCCCAAACATTATCTGATATCTAATTATTCCCCTTAAATTTACATTTCGCCAAAACACGCTAAGTAACCTTAAAAAGTCTAATTGCCTTTTTTATTACGCCATAATATACTTTTCACCTATTTTAAGTTACCATTTTTAATAAAAGTCATAACGCTTACCTAATATCATTTTTAGAAAGTTTCTAACTCATCTAAATAGTATATAAGGGTTACTATATAATTCGCTAAGGTTTCTATAACTTAAACGGACCCAAAAACGCCCGAAAACCCATTTTCAACATCCAAACATCTCACTTTTTACCTTATAAAATTCCCAGATTTTGTCTGTCTTTGATAGAGCGTATCTCCTTTGTTATAATGTTTCACGAATCTAACGAAAGCTACGTTTGAAGGAAAAATCATGCTGTCAGCAAAGAAGGCGCAAGAAATAGTGAATGGGTGAAGATCTCCATGAGAAAGGTAAACACTCTTCTTGAAATGGAAGATAATGATGATAGAAAAACCTATTTAGATTATTTGTGTGTCGATCTAAATTATGTTGAAGAACAAAGAAATACTTTGTTGTCAAAACATAGAGATCATGTTCACGAACTGAATGCATGCAAAGAAAAGCTTTTAGTATTAAAACAAGTAAAACTTAATTTTCTTACCATGCAGCATGTAAACACTGAGATTCTCAAAGAGAATAAAAACTTAAGAACATAAATGAAAGAGCTAACAGCAATCACTGAAACATGGCTTAACAGTTCTAACAAAGTAAATCAGTGTATCAGTGAACAAATCCCCTCTCAAAAGAAGAGAATTCTAAGAGTTGACAAACTCACTAAAGATCTCTCTAGTTTAGGGAAAAAAGACCTTGTCTTTGTAAAATCCTCAGCTGATGACACAAAAGTGTCCATACCTGGTGTTGAAAGACCCTGGTTGTCTGAAGCTGAAGGTTTTATTTTGCCAAATCATGATACTGGTAGGATACTCCCAGCTGAGTCATAAAGAAACATAACTGATCCTTCAGTTGTTGTTACTGACTCTTCAGCGACTAAGTATGATTCAGCTGATGAATCTTCAGTCTATAGCAACCCTCTTCCTCTACTGAAGAAGTTGGATGGTGCTGAACCTATTTCTAGATCAAAGACTATCAAATCAAATTAAGGTCAAAATCTACATTCAAAGCTAAAACTTTAAAAGGTGTCAAAATAAATGAACCATCCTCAGCTCCTGCTAAGGGTAACAAAAGCCCTTCAGCTTCAAAAGTTAACTCAGCTCCTGCTGATAAACTAAAGAGTGTGAAAATCAAAGATGATCCTCCTTTGGCTATTGTAATAAAAGAACTTAATGACCTAAAATTACAATTTAGCAAGAATCAGTCATCTTACTCTAGAAATAATCAACAGGTCACAAAATGCACTTCAAAACAAATACAAAACATAATTCAAAAAGAGTTGTGACCTGTGTGGCCTAAACAATCATCTCTCAGAGAATTGTTACAAGGTTCTGTTTTGTAAAAAGTATAAGAGAACTGATCACAGAACCTGTGATCATGCTGAATACATTTCCAACATGAACATGTCTTGGCATCTTAAAAATCTGGGTAGATCTTCATCAAGATCTCATATCCCAAGACCATCAAAACGCTTCTTTCCACCTTACATACACCGTGGATGTATAGATCATTTATCTGATGAATGTTTATACTATCCTGTATGTAGATTATGTGGAAGTTATGACCATGACACAAATGGTCATAACAGGATTATCTCTCTAGAAAGAGAGATCAATCTAAGAAATCCTTAACATGCCTTCAAAAGATGTAAAGCTTATGGTAGCTTAACTCATACCACAACTGATCACTATGATATTGAATGGTTTAAAAGAGGTGAAGCACTTCAAGCCAAAAAGGCTGAGGCTCTAAAATCAACTAGCTCTGAATCATCTAATGCTAACAAATCCAAGACTCCCACTAGAAGATGGGTTTCTAAGCAAAACTAACCATTCTGAACGTATTTGTGCAGTGTGACATCAGGAAGCTCATCTGGTACCTGGACAATGGATGATCAAGGCATATGACTGGTGTCAAGAGTTACTTGCACAAATATGAGGAACAACCAGGACCTAAAGTGGTGTTTGGAGATGACTCAACATGCGTCACTAAAGGATATGGTTCAATTAAATGTAATGGTATAGTTTTCACAAAAGTAGCATTTGTAAATGGTCTTAAATACAATTTAATTAGCATCAGTTAACTTTGTGATGCTAAGTATATTGTTCAGTTTGATGAGAAAAGAGGAACAATCTTCAACTCTAACAAAGAAATTGTAATGATTGCTCCAAGAGTAAGAGATGTATATGTTCTTGACATGACATCTTCTGCTCAAGAATCTTGCTTCTTTGCCAAAGCTTCTGAAAATCTCAACTGGCTTTGGCCTAAAAGACTTGCTCATCTAAACTTTAAAACAATCAACAAACTGGCAAACAAAATCTTATTATTGGTCTTCCCTCACTTGTCTACTCAAAGGATAAACCATGTTTATCATGTGAAAAGGGAAAGCATCATAGGGCCAGCTTCAAAACAAAACAGACATCTTCTATCAATAAATGTCTTCATCTTCTTCACATGGATTTATTTAGACTTGTAACTCCTAGGTCCATTAACCAAGAAAAGTACACCCTTATCATTGTTGATGAGTACTCAAGGTACACCTAGGTATACTTCCTGAAGAAAAAAGGTCAAGCACCTAAAACTATCATGTCCTTCATCAAAAGAGTTGAAAATCAAAATGACATCAAAGTCAAACAACTCAGAACTGACAATGGTATTGAATTCAGGAATAACATCCTCGTCAACTTCTATGACGAAAAAGGGATTTCTCAAAACTTTTGCTCTCCCTACATACCTGAACAAAATGGTGTTTCTAAAAGGAAAAATAGAACCCTCATAGAAGTTGTAAGAACAATGCTTTTAGGATCTGTCTTCTCAGAACAATACTGGACTAAAGGTGTAGCCACTGCTTGCTACACTAAAAACAGATCCACCATTGTGAAAAGACATCTTAAAACTCCTTATGAAATTTTTTGTAAGAGAATCCCAAACATCAACTTTCTTCATGTCTTTTGATGTCCTATTTCCATCCATAATCATAAAGATCACCTAGGAAAGTTTGATGAAAAAGCTGATGATGGTTATCTTCTTGGATACTCACTAGTCTCCAAGGTGTTCAGAGTCTTCAACACAAGAAGACAACAAACTAAAAAAACCTATCACATCACATTTAATGAAAGCCCTGATGCTATCAAATTCTCAAAATTTGCAGTTGACAACATCAACATTGCTAAAAATGAAAGATATCCACCAGATGAATATCTTCATCCTTATGAGCCTTCTCAAAGGTATCAAACAAACAGCAATGATGTGTCCTTCATAGAACCCTATGAATGTCCTGAACTAGTTGTTCTTGAAACTGAAGTTTCATTTGACCAAAATGGTCAAACTAATCAAAATGATCAATATGTTCAAAATGATGAAATCTTAAATGATGATCATTCTGAACATTCCAATCACACTAATGATGAACAAATCATTGATAAACTCTCAAACACTAAAGACATTCAGATCTCTGAACACTCATCCTCTCCAAGAGTAAAGGATACTTCAGTACAAAATACAATTCCAATCCCAAATCCACCCTTACCCATTCCATTAGTGGTTACTCCAGCTCCTCAAGACAGATGGTCTCAAGACAATCACATTGAGCTAGTCAATATCACTGGTAATCCAGGAGCTGGAATGCTCATAAGAGCCATAGCCAAAGAACTTGGTGCAGCTTCAGCTCATGAATGTCTCTTTGTAGATTTTCTCTATGAAGAAGAACCTAAAAAGGTCTTTGATGCACTACAGCATCTAGGATGGGTTGATGCCATGCAAGATAAACTAAACCAATTTGCCAAAAACAAAGTCTGGACATTAGTTCCTGTACCTTATGGTAAAACCATAATTGGCTCAAAATGGGTATTCAGGAACAAAAGAGATGAAACTAGAAGTGTCATCAAAATTAAAGAAAGACTTGTAGCTTAAGGCTACAATCAGCAAGAAGGCATAGACTATGATGAAACCTTTGCTCATGTTGCAAGACTTTAAGCAATCAGGGTCTTTCTTGCCTTTGCCACCTACATGAACTTTATAGTTTATCAAATAGATGTCAAAAGTGCATTCCTCAATGGTAAACTAAAAGTGGAAGTTTATGTCAAACAACCTTTAGGTTTTGAGAGTAATGAGTTCCTAAACCATTTATGCAAATTAGACAAAGCCCTTTACGGACTTAAACAAGCTCCAAGAGCATGGTATGAAACTCTTTCAACCTTTCTTACCGAACACAAGTTTGTAAGAGGAAAGATAGACAACACTTTGTTTGTCTACAAAACTCAAACTGATGTGATTCTGGTTTAAATCTATATTGATGACATTATCTTTGGGTCCACCAGCATAAAATTTTGCAAACAGTTTGCTAAACTGATGACTCAAAGGTATGAAATGAGTATGATGGGTGTCCTCACCTATTTCCTTGGATTTTAGATTAAACAATCTGAAAGAGGCATTTCAATCAACCAAAAAAAATATGTTAAGGATCTGCTAAAAAAGTATGACATAAATGGTTCATCGGTGAAAACTCCAATGGTGCCCCCTAATAACTTAGGACCTGGTCTCAGTGACAAAGATGTAAATGAGACTCAGTATAGAGGTATGATTGGATCTTTAATGTATCTAACAGCAAGAAGACCTAACATTCAATTCTCAACTTGTCTCTGTGCAAGATATCAAGCAAATCCTAAGGAATCCTACCTTATGCTGTTAAGAGAATTTTCAGGTACCTAAAAGGTACTCTCAGTCTTGTTCTGTAGTATCAAAAATGTTTAGGTTTTAACCTAAAAGGATACTCAGACTCTAACTATGTTGGATGCGACATGGACAAGAAAAGCACCTCAGATGCTTGTCGATTTCTAGGAGACAAACTAGTGTGCTGGAGTGCTAAAAACAGCAATCTGTAGCTATGTCCTTAGCTGAAGCTGAATACGTAGCTGTTGCTGGATGTTGTACCAACATATTATGGATGAAGAGTAAACTCACTGACTATGATATCATTTATGAAAAGGTACCCATATTTTATGATAACACAAGTGCTATTTCAATCTCAAACAATCTAGTTCTGCACTCAAGAACAAAGCATATTGATATCATATATCATTTTATTGGAGATCATATTCTAAAAGGGGACATTGAATTACATTTCATTCCCACTCAATATCAACGTGTTGATATCTTCACCAAACCTCTGGATGAGCCAACTTTCAAAAGATTGATTGTTGAACTAGGTATGCTGAACATTGATTCAAAACATAAAGCTTCAGTACTGACTAAAGAAAACTGAAGCTTCAGCGCTTTCATCCAAAACTGAACAAACTTTCATATGTTAAATGTCAGTTCAGTTTTTTCCTATAACTTTTAGCTTGCTTAAGTGAAGTAACTGAGCAATTACATATTTCTCATTCATGGATTTGCATGAGCATGTGTGGTTTTGTCGCCTTCGTTGGAGCACATATATTGGTCAAGTCAAGAACTGAACAAAACTAATTTATTTTCTTCAGTTTAGTTTATAAAAAGATTTTATCAAATTCTTTAGTTGTCTCTCAATTGAAGTAACTGAGCAATCACATATGTCACATTCATGGATTTGCATGAGCATTTGGGGTTTTGTCGCCTTCGCTGGAAGATTGATGATGATGATGATTACAATAATCTGTTCAGCATAACATAACACCAAACCTAAACCTAGTCTAGGTTTTTCAAACATCAATCTCAAGGTCAGTTTTAAAACAAATGTGATTTTTAAAAATAATATTATTTTATCAAAATAATTTCCTTTTCAAAGAAGTTATTTAATTAAAATATATTAATAGAGGATATTTAAAAGTTAGAATGACCTCATCATATTTCTCTCACCTACTTTTTTAGTTGAATAGACGGTTGTTCACTGTTCTATGTGTCAAATGCATGCTTTGTTGACTTTCATTAAATACAAAGTTTAGTACACATGTTAAAAACAAACCCTAAACATTCCCATAACTTTAAAACCTCAAATGATAATTATAATTTCTTAAAAAAATTGTAATTTCATCAATCATATAAATCACAACAAACCTTTCAACACCTCACTCTCACAAATCCATTAAGAATAAACAAAACACACACCTCAAACCAGATCAAATATTCAAAACCCTAATGCTGATTCATCATTACACAAACCCTCTTCACCTGAAATCACTCCCAGAAAAGAAAATGTCACTCTTGACAAACCCGAAATCCCAAACCCTTTCTTACCAGCAGATCAGGTTGAGTTCATCTTTGAAGAGATTGCCTTCACCACCAACAATGAAGTTGCACTTCTATATCCCTTGCATCCAAACTCAGACTACTTTATAGAGGTGTTAGACTTCATTTCCAAATGTTACCTAAAGGAAGCATTTATCAGTATGCCAACTTAATACAAAGAATACCTGAGTGAATTTGGTATACTGCAAAGACCTTAGATGACTCTAAGATTTGGGTATCAACTCCTACAAGGGGAATTAGAGGAGACATAGGTATCAACACCTTTAGGAATGCTCTTAGGGCTCATTACCTACCTCACTCAAGTATGTATGTTTCTTCACCCTCCATAACAATAGTGAGACCATGGTTTATAACAATAGGTTACAGTGGAGAGATTAGGGCAAAGGGAACTCTCAAAAAGAGTTGTCTTCCTCCTAGGTAAAGACTACTGATGGGTCAATTCATCTAGTGTTTTGGTAGGAAAATAGGTGGCCTGCACCAAATTTCTAACAAGGATGTCACCATCCTGTATTGTTTAGCCAATGGGGTAAAGATAGACTATGCTAGGCTAATATGGAAGGATATAATTCACACACTGAGCAAGAAAATTAGAGAAAAGGTTGTTCCCTATCCTAGGTTTATATCCCTTCTACTGTAATACATGATGCCTGAATATAAGAATGAAGAGCTCATCATAAACCCCACTCAGGTCTTCAGTGTTCATAATTGGGCACTGATGTGTCATCGTGTAAGTGTTTTATGTATCAAGTTTTACTATTTATATTTTGCCGACTATACCTAAAAACAACACTTTAACGGGTAGTGTACCCGATCAAGATGTAGCTTCGTTGGTAAGTAGGGTGTCGATCATTAAGAGCGAGAGCGTTAACTCCTAATTCTTTCAGTATTTTAGTTATCTATGTTAGTACTAAATTAATCTAATTTATGTTAAACCTAAGTTAAACCTAAACTAATTATAAAGGGGGTTTCAGCCTGAGACACTGGCACAGTTTTGGGTATCTAACCTAAGGTTTTGATGACAATTAACACACACAAGGCGATAGACAGAAGATAAAGATACGGTGAATCCTAATGTAAGGGAAACGTATTAACCATATTTATTCCAATTAAAACGCAGGTTTGTTTATTAGTGCAATGATTACTTATCTTGAGGCGGCATATCATTCTTAAGACTTAGGCGTTACTTCTTCCTAAGACCTAGATACGAAGAATTTTGTCACAATTAAACGCATCCGCATAAAGCATCCTTTTTATTGATTATAATCTATCTTATGGATTAAAGTAATGGTGATCTTGTTAAACCCTAGCTCATAGAGATTTTGCTAGCTTACTGCTTACGGTAATTTATATAAGTGGTAGTTCACTATCCAAACCAAGCCAGGGGAATCGAAACGTTATTTGTTAGAATTGGTCACTTGCTAGTCTAACTTGTTCACTAAACCAAAGGCACTATCCGATATCTAGTTAAGCTACATGCGATATCCTTAGACACGGATTTAGCAAGACTTTATTTGTGATCTTAATTCTACCTATATAAATTACTATGCGAGAACTATCTGATATCTAGTTAAGCTACAGGCGATATCCTTAGATACGAATTGAACGCATATTAAAGCACATAAACGAGTATCATGTGATAAACATAATCAATAACCAACAATAAATTAAGCAATCGAGATAAATAAACCAAACATTGAAATCTTCATAAATAAGGCTAATACCTAAAGGTATTAGCCAATAACCATTGTGATGAATACAAACATAATAATCGAATCAAACAAGGTAAACTAACAGAGTTAAACGAATGATACCAAAGATTGAATGATTATCAAGAGTATATGAATTACAAGGGTTTCCTTATGGATTAAAGCACGTTGCTGCACCTTCTTGGCTCCTTTTGTCTTCTGAAAATCGACCTTGGTGGTTAAAAGCTCTGAAAATTGGACGATACGGCGTATTAGAACTCAATACGGCATATCGGGGTTGCTTGGCGTGGGCTCTACGAATAAAATATTCTAGAATTTTCTTGAGCTGGTTTAGATATAGCGTATCTGACTATCTGGATACGGCGTATTGAGCTCCTCTAGTTTGGTGTATTGGGGTTCTTGGATACGGAGTATTGGCTGAAAGTGTGCTTTTCTTGATATTTGACCAAAGTATAATATACGACGTATATACTGACGTGGATATGAAGCATTCTTCAAAGTTAGGCAATGGTCTTGAGTTCTTCGAAGTCTTTAGATAGGGCGTATGCTTCTAGAATGATACGGCGTATTGATGTCAGAATCAGTGACTTTCTCAAACTCTTCGTTTATGCTTCAAAACACGTCTTTTTCTCCATCTTTTGCTAAATACTCGATAATTACTGCAAATAACAAATATAAACAAGTAAGTACCAATTCGTGCAATAATTATATCAAATGGGTTAAGAAATATGGGATAAATGATGCAATAAAAGTGACGTTATTTGATGTCATCAGGCACTGAAGCCAAACCAAACTGAAGGACCTCCCTTCACTGACCACATGAAGGCCATCTGTAATTTAGATGTACATGTGGACCCCAAATCTCCAAAACCTTACTCACAAACTGAGGAGGTTCCCCAAGGTAAAAAGTCAAGAGCTAAAAGTAGACTCAGAAGAAAACAATCTTCAAAACACACATCTAAGTCCAAGACTGAGTCATCCAAGTCTAAAACTGGCCAATCAGAAAAAGAAACTCAGTCCAGTTTAGCCAAGGACAAAATCCCAAGCCATCCTTCACCTCCCACACCAGTGGTTGGTGAAATTCATAAAGAGTTACAGCAAGCACCTAGTGGCCCAACATCTTTAGGGGCCACCAGTGAAGATGGAGCCCACTCTCAGCTCAGTAGTGGTATGTCTGCATTTGATTCTTATTAAGCCTGTTTTATTTAGCTTCTTTCATTTGCACTCGGAGTCTGCATCAGGATATGATGCTTCAGCAGATTCCACAGCTGAAGCTGGTTCTGAATTATCTGCTCCTAATGATTCCATACCCTCACAACAAGGTATGGATGAAGGACCAAAAACTATTAAATTGATTACATATTTGCAGGGACTAATCCAAGTGTTCTTGTAGATCAAACCAAATCTGCTAGAGATGGGTTAAAAACTACCCAAACTGATTTAGGTATAAATGAGGAGTCCAGAGCTGATTAAATTTCAAAGAAAATAAAGCTGGAGGATTTATCAGATATCTTGAAAGACAAAAGATCTACCTTCTTAACTCCTGACTCCCCACAAGATGAACCAATCATTGTTTTAGATGAAAGTGAAGAGGAAGAATTTGCCAAAGATAAAGACACTCATGCTTCTTCTCATGATGTACCTGAAGACACTTCAATCCCTCATCCTCCATCTCCAAAATCAGCTCAAATTCAAGAGTTAATGGCTCAGGTTCAATTACGTCAGTCCTAGAAGGATGAACTGGAACAACAAAAGGAAAAAAGCTAAAGCTGAAGTTGCCTCACTGAAGGCTAGGCCCTTATATCCAGACATCAACTAGCTTACTAATCTTCTGGTAACATCTTTAAAGCCTAAACTCTCCAAACTCTTAGCCTCAAATAACTTTGCTAGCTGCTTACCAACTAAACTGAAAGAGCTCCCCTCAAAATTCATTGAATTATCTGGAGAGATTAAAGTACTAAAGCAACATATTAAAGATATGAAAATTGAGCTACCTGGGGACTTAAAGGAGATTCCAACAAAACTGCAAACTTTCACTTCCACTATCTCCAGTCTTACATCCTAGGTTGCTGAACTAAAGAACATTTAATGGGAACTTCCAGCGGAACTTCAAGCTTTACCAGTTCTAGTTTCTTTAGTTCAAAAACAGCTCAAGACTTTGGATTCCCTTCCAAGTCTATTAAACAAGGTTACTGAAACCTTGAACAGGTTTGCCACTGTGGTGGAAAATGCATCAGGAGCTACAACCAAGGATGTTCCTTCAGCAGGCCAAGCAACTGCTTCACTTGCTGAGGGGGAGAAGAACACCACTAAGGATGCTGAAACAAACCTACAAAATGAACTAGTTTATCTTTTAGGCATCGATGTGGTGGAACAATACCATAACAAAAAGTTACTCTTTGATAAATATTGTGACAAGATGTTGAAAAGAAGAAAAAGCTCAAAGATCATAAACTATGATGTTATCACACAAAAGGGCCCTATCTCACTAAAAGTATATAGGGAAGATGAGACAATTGAAGTCTTCGGCAAATCTCAAAGTTAGTGACTTACATGTGGCTAAATGGAGAGAGGTTGTACAAGCTTGTCCTGTTAGAAAAGAAATAGGATGGAAAACCATCTATGGATTGATAAAGACAAGAATGGAATACCTTGATCAAACTAAAAAAAACTAAAGATTGACTTCAACAAACCTCTCAAAGAACAAGATCCTCTGAATGAGCTAAATGAGTTAGCAAACAAGAAAAGAAAAAGAACCAGTAACTTAAAAGACCATTCTAGGTCAACAAAGAAACACAAGTCATCATGTTCAGCATAAAGAAGAGGTTCATTGGGCAGCTAGGACAGTAAAATGGAAACTATTTGTAATAACTTTATCTTTTGTAAAAGTAATGTAATGAAAGTTAGAATGAATGGTTATCAGTTTATATTATTTAATTTATATTAGTTGTGTAAGAAGAAGTTGTTTGGAACACTTACAATTGATTCTAGATTAGGCTATTTGTATATTCAAATAGGGGGAGATTGTTGGGTTCAGTTCCTGAGCCCTTCAGTTTTCCCGTAGATTTAAACATAAAATCCCCTAAGTATTTCTCAAACTAAAGTCTTTCAGTTTTAGTCGCTGAAGTTTCTTCAGCGTCAGCTCTTCAGGTCTTTAGAAGATTGGGAAGTATCTTCACTTTAGTTTATGCAGCAGTACAGAAACTGAAGAAGGCTTTTAGTATGAGCTTCAGTTTAGCTTGGTTGACAATTCCAAGCTGAACGTTATCTATCTCCTTAACAGAAGTTGAAACATGTTGTTTCACTTCTAGAAGGTTTACAAGGTGGGAAAAATATTGCTTTATGTCAAAAGGAATAAAGCAATCTCCTTGGGAAAGTAACTTCTAAAAGTTGGTATAGAAGTACAACAACTTTCCTCAAAGGACAGTACCTAGTACTAGAAAGCAAACGTGCATTAAATGGTAAGTTCAACCACCCATTTAATGCTTGCCACGTAGTCTAGGTTAAACTTATAAACTCTAATCCCTTTGCCTGTAAAAGGAAAGGGATTCCCAGAGTAAATGTTATCTGGTGTGTTTCAAAAGCTTTAAATTTATAATGACTAAAAATACCAATTTTTATTATAGGGAAACACACGGGTAAAAGTATAACCCACGTATGTAGTATAATCTTTTTAGGTAAGAACAGGTCATCCATTGGGATTTGAGTAGTGCTCAAATAATCAGAAAGAATATTAGACTAAAACAGTTTTGAAAATAACTTTTGTTTTAACAGTGATAATAAAGATGACTACTCGGATAGTTGAAAATAACTCATAGGTGTTGGAAATAATTAAGACCTCGAAAATGGAACCTTTAACTTATAAAAAGGATTTCTTGTCAGAAAACGTTTTCAAAAATTAACTTGATTAACTCAAGACTTATCAAATAATCTAGTTGCTAATATATCAAAGCTTATTTTGTTTATCAGTTTACAAAAGTGGATTTCTCGACACGGACATTAAAGACCATAGACAAATCTTTAAAACTACAAAGATCATAACTGGTCTTTCGACCTATACCGATATGATTATATAATCTAAGATTGATAAGCAAAACCGATAAGATAAGACATGATAGGGTTGCAACATAATCTTGAGATTAAAGAGATCATGATCATACCAACCACTTATTCATTATCATAACATCACCGAGTAGTCATGAGAGATTTAGCCTCTCATGCCTAAGGAGTTCATAACATAACTTGATTCGATAACAAAACTCATTCTTTAACTAAACTAGTATGATGTTCTTTGTTGTTCTTGGTGATTTAATCTTGATTCTTCAAAGGATATGGTGTTTATACTTAGAGAATTCTTGGAAAGTGTTTAGGACTTCATAAGGGGGATAAATGGTTGAAGGGGTGAATACTTAGTTGTTTGTAAGTATGAGATGGATGAATGGATGATTGAAATGTGTGAAATTCATCCTCTATTTATAGGCTGAGTGAGGGGTGAAAGTACGGTGCACAGAGGAAATTGTGCTGCGTACTTGGTGATTAAATGCGAGGGAATTAAATGTTATTGGAGAAGTGCGACGCACAAAGGAATTTGTATGGCGTACTTAGGGTATTAATGTAGTAGTATTAATGTCTTCATTTACTCTTTAACGTCAGATGGGAAGTGCGGCGTACAAAATACTTTGTGCGGCGTACTTATGGAGTTAATGCTGAATTTGACTAAGTCTTTAATTTCCTTTGACTTGAGGATAAGTGTAACACCCCCAAATCTGGGTCACAGCGGAATGTTGAATATCCAAGGGTGTTACTTTATGGATCAATAGCACAAGATATGAGAACGACCACTAAACGTGTCATTTTGAAAAAGATATATTGGATTAACAAAATACTTGTTTGTTACATAAGCTCATGGCTTCAAATTGTTCAACAATATAAATAAAGATTCTGGTTTATAACAATTGTCCCCAAAATGTAATAAGACCCCAAATCTTAAATGTTGACTCTTTAATTATTGACTTCCAATGTATCATCGCACCTCGTGCCTTATTGACCTGAAAAACATGCTTAAAATATTAACATAAAGTTGGTGAATTTATAGGTTTATGTAAATCAATAGTAGGACCGCAAGATTTCCAAGTGTATGATTTAGCAACAAATGCAAACATCATAAAAAGTAATTACGTTTTCCTAAGCTCATGACACTGAAGCTCGACATGTATGACTGCAATAAATTGCCAACATTGCCCGTGAATGATGTTCTAACCCGAAACATCCCAAATCCGACATGGTATATGTTTGTTGTCCGGCAAACTAGCACAGTGAGCGTTACTCACCCAAACGGGGATGTCAATCCTAAATAGATCTATTTATAACACTCGCGCTTACAATCCAGTAATTGACAGTTCATGATAATGGGCTCAGTGGGTTATTGCTACTTAGACAAACACGTAATCATAGTATAAAATGTACACTTGCATCCAGTTTGTAAAATAAAGCATGTTCTCACCCCAAAGATGTAAACCATTTAAATAAATGTAAAAACGTGGGGCCATGAACTCACCTCAACAGGTAGTCCTCTGAATGATATTATATATCCAAGTATAGCAATGAATCACACCGTCAAATACCTAAGTAAATACGGTCAAGTCTTAGTCTACATATTTAGGCTAACGACTCAGTGTATAAACTAAATTCAATTATAAGTTTATATATACAGTTATCACTTGTGTGGTGGTGCACATGATTATTGAATTTGAAATTCATGATGGCTCTTGGGAAACATATATATTTTGTTAATAAATGTTCTTATTTATTAAGCCGTTATTCAAAACCGAATAATATCCAAATAGTTGGCATTCCAATTTCACTGTATTGGTGTCGCTATGGCCCATTCGTCATCGGTCCGGGTGTAAATAGTATTCGTAGGTCGGGTTCATGACCCGAGGTTGGACTATACGTCATCACCTTAAAATTATTTTTTAGTGTAAAAACAATAAAGGTTGTTATAGTAGTGCATCATGTATACCCATGATAGATATTTGTTAT
>BQNB010099798.1:0-24846 GCA_026074375.1 Tanacetum coccineum | reverse complement strand
TACAACCGATATCTACTTAGGTTGCTTTCGGATATTTCCGTGACGCGTTTTCATTCATTCACTCGACTTATTCTTCACTCGACTTATTCTTCACTTCACTTCTAAGGTGAGTTCATAGCCTCGCATTTCAATCTTTTGAATGTTTTATAAACTCGCGAGGAGGATACATGTTTGTTTACAAACTCTTTTACATACTCGTTTATTTATAACAATGTGATTACTTTTCAAAGACTTAGTGAGTTCATAACCCCACATTTTCTCTTTTAATTGTTTCATAAACTGTTTTCGGGGTGGAGAATACATGCTCGTTTTACTAAGTAAACTTATTGATTTCTATTACTTAAGCGTTACATGACTATTTTTACTAAAGCTTGATTTGTTTACTACATGATTTGAGATTGTTGAATACCTATATTTGAAACCGTGAATTTCGAACACATTACTTGATTTCTTTAGACACAAGTGTTTTCAAAATTGTATGCTATCCAGATTATCTCCTGAATACTATTGCCTAAGTTACCGTATTGCCATTTAAGTCCCCTTTTATCATGAACCGTTAAATACCTGCTGGGTATACGCTAGTGTTATGGATAGATCTATCGGGACTGATCATCCCCGTCTAGGCTGTGGTTTCTAGTTGACCATTGACGCATTTAACATTCGAAGAAAATTCGTAGGATGTTTGGCAGCATCTGTATTGAGAAAATTCGTAGGATGTTTTTGTAACATCTGTATCCGTGTTGGGGCACAAACCTCGAGTACTGGTTTGATTACAGTTTATTACGTTAAGGTTCGGTGTCATGAGCTTAGGGCAATAATACAATGTGTTGGACTATTGAATGTGTTTCATAGTCTACTATTACTTAAATCTTGTGGTCCACGCTATTTCCTGATAAACCTATGAATTCACTCAACAATTTTGTTGACGTTTTAGCATGTTTTAATCTCAGGTGCTGAGGCATAAGCTTGGATGGGAGCCGTGACGGATATCTATTAGAGGGATTCTGATTTCTTAAATTTAATGAAACTTTTGTCTTATAAAATCTTAATGTCTTTTTATCAAAACTATGGGACCTAACGTGAAAACTCTGATCTTTTGTAATGACATTGAATGAATCTTATTTTTAACGTCCATTTAAGGTCGTTTTCTATATCTTGATTTTTGTACTTTGACGTAGCACCCCAATGTTACCTTTCCGCTGCGACCTGATTTTGGGGGTGTTACATTCTACTCGTCAGACATTGTGAATTACACAATGGTCTCACTTCGTTCTCAGGCATCGTTAGTTGATCAATGGTCTTTAAGAATATTATTTTCTTCATAGTTATATACAATATCGTATTACACAGAGACCGCCATAATTTTTGTTTACATGGAATTATGTATGAATCTAAGTATTACAAGTCTTGTATGGGCGGGACTTGTAATATGATGATTGATATGATGATTGCTATGTTGACTGGGTGGGGTTTGGCCTGTAAAAATAGGCAACATACCATATAATATCATATTTTTTAAGGCCTCGCATATTCAAGACCATATTACTGTTCGAAAACATTGGATACACAATTGGACAACAATCATTTTATTTTTTGTATTTTACCACTTTATTCATCCACAAACTGCAAAAATCAACTATTAACCTTAGTCCTTATGGTGGGACTAAAAACTATATTACAATTTCAACTTCTACTGACATGCACATAAGATAGGCACTCAAAATGAAGAAGTTAACCAAACCTATGGTATTCAGCCCTCGGAATCCACCCTAGAACCTCGTGGTTAATATTTCGACTTAACCTTGAACTACTTAAAGCACTTCCATTGGAAGTTTACCAAACCCAACATAGAATCCCTAACTGATCTAGGCTTAATCCGTGAATATAAGCTACTTCCTACAACACTCGATTTGTTTACAATTGTTAGAACAGTTGAAAACAAGTCCTAACCCTAACCTAGAGACTAGATCTAAAGTAAGGGTATGTGAAACTTGGCCTCGACTTTATGACACACAAGTGTGGATTAGGTACTTATGTGTCTCTCTTGCGGAGATGTGTTCTTCAATAGAATGATAAAAGAGAAGATTAAGAACACACGAGGTGTTAGACTTAGAGGATTAGAGAAGAGAATAGAGAGGAAAGAATGTATGCAAGAGGTGAGGAATACAAATGCTAAGAGGGGATATTTATAGGCCAAAAAACCATAGAGGTAGGTAAAATGAAATTTACGTCTTGTGCGGCACGCTGGCCAATGTGTTTCAACGCATGGCAAGCATTGCAGAGAACGATAAAAAATTATTTTTTGGGTTTTTGGATTTTTTAAATACTCCTTTTGTCAAACCCTCAATTGCACTTCCAACGCTTTGGACATTTTTAATCAATTCTTACACTTCAAAGGTCAACCAACTCAAATAGCCATTTTGTTAAAAGGTTTGTGAGGTAATAAAAGACCTTTTGTTTGTCTGATATTCGGAAAAAGAGAAATGAACTATCGACAAGGGTATTTTGGGTATACCTTATGTAAATACGCTTTTATTTAAGATCTAAACTATGCTATTGAGAGGCTAATTAAGGTACAAGGAAAATATTCTAATAACTTGGATGGGAATGGTGGATGTTATAGGGGGAAGAAGTGAAATTTGAATTTCAAATTGAAGGAAGAGATAAGGATGAGATGTGTATGAGTTATCATGAGTTGGCATGATGTGATGGTTATAGGATGGAAAGGAGCCTCTTGATCATATTCAAAATGAAGGGTAGAGATGGAGTGTAGAGGGGGTAAAGTTGGATATGTGAAGTGGCATAATTAAGGGTGGATGGAAGAAGTGTGTTTGTTGTGTTAGTTTGAGTTTCAATCCAAGAGAGAAAAGATTAAAGTGAGATGGAATAATGAAGTGGTATGATCAAGGGCTAAGATGAAAGTATGTGTATGTGTAATGTGTGTGTAATTCAGCTATGTGGTTAGAGAAATGTTTGATTGTGTTGTGGAGGGAGCTATGTTAAATGTTGGAGACAGAAGTAACAATGTACATGGTGTAATGAGAATGTAAAATTATCCCCATTTATGTTAGTATTTTGGGAGGTTTGAGTGAAAGAAGAGTTTAGGCTTAGAGATGGTTGAGATATGAAGTATGAAGGTGGTGATGCTTAGAGTGAAATCGAAAGGTTGTTCTTGGGATTTATAATCCACATTGCTAAAAAGAGACGAAACGTTCGTGGGCATTATTGTGATTATGGGTTGGGTTAATAAGGAGTGTTTAGAGTGTATGAAGGATATAATCATTTGTTAGGTAAGAAAGGTTTTACAAATGATTAGGAAGGGTGTGTTGTAGGATTGTGTAAAAAGAGTGTTTAATCATTTGTTAGAAAAGAGATTAACAAATGATTAGAGGGATGTGTTGTAGGAAGTATGGTATAGAAGTGGTGTATGAAGGAGTGTGAGAGTTTGTAAGACATCTTGTACATGCGAGAAATACATGTGTGAGTTTGTAAAATATTTATAGGTAAGGAGGTGAGAAAACTCAAAGCATGATTAACCTCCAAAAACTACAAACTTAATTAGTCATTTAGACTTTAGCCATGATAATTAACAATTGATTTGATCACTAATCATCTTGATGCAAAAAAGCTAAGTGCTTTGCATCTCAAGTAAAGCATATCCCATAACGGGAAATAATGCGTTTACGCAAAGTGACCTTTGACTTAGTTTGACCAATAAGGGAGTAAAACCCGTTACGTGATTAGGAACAACGTGAATCCGGATTAAGGTCAAATGAATACTTTCGTTTGATGGTATGTTAAAGTAAATTCATATTTAGGTTTAGAAATAAGTTTTGGCGTTGTAGAGAAGTTTAATTAAAAAGATTGAAGTTAGCGTTTTGTTGATAAAACGGAAGGATTCGTCTTTTACTCATCATCTAAGTCTAAACCTCATTTTGGTAGTGTTCCCAAAATGCTCCAAAATATCATATACATACTTATTGAAGTTTTCAAATGTGTTGGGTAAGAGGAAAGCTGACAAAGCAGATCATGTAAAAAAACGGAATACCGCAACGTGGCGCGATGGCCACGTGATGATGCGTGCCCAGAGCGGCACATGATGTAAAAATCCGGTTTTACGGATTTTGGCTATCGTTTGTTATTTTACGTTTTACGAATGTTTATTTGTCATCGTTAAAACATAAAGGAGATCCTAGTCAATATTGCATCAACATGGGTGTTTAAAAATAAGTTAGATGAAAATAGAATTGTGTCTAGGAACAAAGCTACGTTAGTGGCACAAGGTTACAAACTTACAATCAACAAGAAGGAATTAAACTACCGATGAATTTGAAACCATATGCTCTGGACATTAATCAAAACAAGTAATAATATGATTAATGATGATTAATTGAATAATTTCTCATTTAGTTTAAAATATGAGTTCATGAATTTGACAACACTGAAAATTACTCCATAATCGGTTAGGTTTTTTATCCTAAAAATTTCACACAAATTAATGAAAACAATGCAAAACTATTTGTAATATTTAAGTTTACGGCGTTAGGCTTTGGTTGTGACGCCGTCAGCTCGCCATTTTCAATTTAGGGTTTTGTCCAGCGACTTGTTGTGAAGGCGTCAAGCTGTAAGTGTGACGGTGTCAAGCATAAAATTTGTGGACGGCGTCAAGGATGGGCCATCTGAAGTATATGACCTGTTCACGATGCATCTCTAAATCATGTTCTGGGTAATTCTGGTGACGTTGTCAGATATGTTCGGTAAAAAAATTTTAACTTTGTTTTAGCAGTTCGTTAACAAACTTTGAAAGACCTCTCGAAACATCTGTGCAATATCCTTCCAAAAATCCTAGGTCCGTCTCTTCTTCGATAACATTGAGTTTTTTGTTTCAAGACGTTGTTTAGCTCTGTGTCGTGATTTTGTCTTGTGGCAAAAACCGACCGAATGATAATCATTTAAAATAATAAGATATACTAAAACATTAGAAAATTGTTATACTTTTTGTAAAGGAAAATACATGTGGTTGATAAAATTTAATATAAAGTTTTGATCGGGTTTGATCTGGACCGTTCAGAATTTGTTAGTTAGAGAAGGATATAAATCCCACCTTCTAATTCAGTTCTTATTTTGTCCATCTCTCAAAGAAGCCTCTTCAACAATTTGTCTCATAACAACAAAATCTATCTCTCAACTTTAACTTCATCAGCAAATCCATGGAGTCTTTCAGCATATCTAAGAAGGTGGTCCATCTCTTTAGCTACTAAATAAGCTTTTTTGTTACCTTATTGGGATCATTTTGTTTGGTTTAAACTCGTTTTTGCGTGTCATTGTTCCAAATTGGTTTTTTAGTACAACATTTGTAATCATACATTGCATAGCTCTTACACTAATATTACCATCTAAAACTCTATGATCGATATGTCTTGATGGTCTTTTTAGATCCATGCATCAAGTGTCATAAGATAATGACACGTTTAAGTAACTAAAAAAGTGATCATCGTATTTTTAAGAAACATGTCACATGATGATTCTAGGACGCATTTCCAAACATATACATGTCTATCTAAAACATTTGAAACCACAAGAAACTTTCCATGTTTGGTATAAACAGTTGTATTAAATATGGTGCTTATTTATATATTCTGATGGTACTCAAATAAATGACAGGTGAAGTGCATGAATGAAGAAGAACAAGGGACAAGAACCATGGATGGAACAATTGATTACCATGGCCGACCAGCTCTTAAGGAAAAAACTGGTCGATGGACAGCTGGAACTATCATTCTCGGTACAGTAACTACACACTTTCTATTTTTATTTTTATTTTTTATTTATAGTTTTGCTAAAAACAAATAATATTTGAGTAAAATAAATGATAAAACTTGATATCATAACTCACTTATCTTCATACGTATATATCATTTATTTAACTTTACGTTGGATAAGGCATGTTGTTTATCCATGTGTATAGATATGCATGTATGCTTCAAATTTTCGTAGCTCTCCGTAAGCCATACCAAGTACACGTAGGAAACAATAAACCATAACAAGATAATATTATATAATGTTTTAGCTTAGGTAATAATTCATATGATTTTAACCTTGAAAAATGTTCATATTTGTATTGTCATCCAGGTAACTTTTAAGTCGTTGTACAGTGTATCTGATTCTGCACCTTTGTAGGAACTAGTATCATTTACATGTCATTCCATAAAAGAAAATTTCATAACTAGTCATTTATATTGTGTATAAAGACATTATTTGATATAATATATGTACTCAAACTTTTTTGTGTTTCAAAACATATATTGAAAATATTAAAATTTCTATTATGTAATAAGATTTAAAGTAAACATACTGCGTATATGTAATAGTTAATTCATTTATATGAAAGTCGGGGGATGTGTGCTTGGGTTTATATATTCTATCCTAATTTTGATAGCTCTGTTTGTGGATATATTTAATTAATTAATTTTATTGGTAAATTGCATTTATTAAAAAAGAAACCAGTGACCTAATATTTTTAAGATTTGCGTGTAATTGTGATCACGTGAAAACGACACAGAATTTTGCAGATTTTCATCCTAAATTTACAATATTTTTTAACCGAACTACCAAGTTAACTTTTTTATGATGACATGTAATTAAAGTTTTAGTATGTTTTCTGTCCATAAACTACAACATTTACAATAAAGAAACACAACTTTTGTTTGTTTTACTTTTAAATCAAATAGAAAATGACGTAATAACTTGCTTTGGTTCATCAACTTGTAAGAACTTTTTCCCTTCTTATTTCTCTTATTAAAACATATAGTGAATATTTGATATGTATTCAACTATTTGAGGGGGGGTGGGGGTACCCATTTTTTTTTTTAACTAGTTAGTATATATAAAAAAAGTATAGTTCTTTATAACTAATAAATGAGAGCAGGTGTTACATAACAAATAACTCGTATCATAACACATACTGTAAGTGACAAGTTTTCACAATGGCCAGTTTGGGCAATGTGTTACTGAGACAAAAAGCTTGTACTACCTCCGTCCCAAAATAAGTGTTCAGTTTGATTTTTCAGTGTCAAACTGGTTCAACTTTGACCTTAATTATATTTGTGTGTTATATAATACTTGATGCAAAATATATGAATGGATTGTGTTTTAAATGTATTTTCATTGGTATAATTTTCTTCAAGTATTATATAACACAAAAAGATATATTTAAGGTAAAAGTTGAACCAGTTTGACTTTGAAAAGTCAAACTGGACACTTATTTTAGGACGAAGAGAGTAGTTTTGTTGTGAATTGTTCCTAGCTAGCACACGGCATTGTAGTTAAGCACATGATAGCTAAAGATTCGGGATCAGCAATAAGAATATAATTAAGTACTGAGGAATTCAGGGAATGCATGCCAGATCAAAATTCCAATAATTAAACAGTAAACCATGCAAGATATTTTTGCAAGACAATTGCCCAACATGCATGGAGTGTTGGGGTTTTTTCTTCTAAAAGAATATGACCTGTCAATGACGTGTTGTCTATATATATATATTTCCAGTCTTTATATATTCTTTTGCTAGTTTTCAGTATAAAATTTCCGTTAAAGAGTATTTTATAATCCAGTAGTAAAATTGACAAAATAAGTTATATTCACGTAGGATTTTACAGAAGCATGTCATTCAATGTATCTTTTCTATACGCAGCGGTTTTTGTTAGAGTGCTAGGTATAGTTGGTGTTTTTTCTGAAAAAAGTGCTGTCGCATTAGCAATTTTTCTCATAACATCAGAATTTATCACAAGATAAAAAACACTCCTCTTTAGTATATGCTTTCGGTGTCATGAGACATCCTTGACTCACACATAACCACTAAAACACAAATGAGAGAAAACCGAACCATTTGGACTGACAACGACGAGGCCACACCCGAAAACACCACATTCAGTGTCGTGTTGGCGTTGTCACATTGTGTTTCGAGGAAAACGCCGAAAGGCTCTAAAAGTTAACAATATATACATATGGGTTGTAGTTTTTAACTTATGGAGGGGTAAATCAAAGTAGTTAGTTTTTTTTTATGGGTAAGTAATAAAATTGGGATAAGATATAGTGGGGGAAAAATGAGGACGTGCCCGACTCGCGTAGGGATGACAGTACCTACTCTGGGGGGTTTTTTTTTTGTTTTTTTTAAGGCAACGTGGCATGCTTTCCAATGTGGTAATCATTCCAACTCACGAGACGTTCTTCATCAACTACCAAAATTAACTTTCTTTTTTTAAACATGCTCTTTATTTTTTTTCTCACAAACTTTCATGCACCTAGCTAGCTACTTTGTCTTTTCATCTGTCGTCGTATATATGCTGAATCTTGTTTAGACCTAAACTTCATAAACTGCTTAAGATGTCCAAATGTCTAGCCTGCATGTGTCTCATTAAGCCACAAGCCTAACATGAAAAACAGCTTCAAATAGCTTCTCATTATATATTTCTGAAACATGCAAACGATAAAAGATACTAGATTCATAGTCCTTTGTGTTTCATTAATATCTATCTACAACGTACTACCTACAATATTGACAGACACATACTATTTGCAACAAGATTTGTCACCTCTCGTCTGGTGCTACGTGTAAGCTTTTACATCAAGCACTTATATATCATATCATGTCATCATTTTCCGTACAAGAAATTTTTAGTTTCGTTATAAGCAAGATCGACCAAATGTGAACAAGTAGATTAAAAAACTACCCTAGGTCGTTTCTTTTTATTTGCTAGCGGGTTAAAAAGTTATGTTGGTTTAAAGTCTCGTGTAGATAATCAAGAAACTAACAAATCCATCGCGCTATAATGTACAAACACGAATTTATCGCTGCGGATAAGTAGAAAGCGGATGCATAAAAAAGGGATTGATGTTAACATTGCACCAACAATTCCTTTTATGGTAATAAACATACAATACGTTCCAAATGTATACCATAGATTATCTGGGACATGTATAACCACATAAAAACACAATTATAATATTGATTTTGAGATAGAGATATCAATCGATGTAATTGTATGACGAAACACAGCTAAGAGCGATAGCAACACGCTTGTCGTGTTCTTCATAAGGGTTATAGCCCACAAGCATTGATTTATGATAGACATACATACGTGTGCGTCCTTTTTGTGTATATAATTGGAAGTGTACGTGTTTGAACTTACGTGAATCCGACTTAGAAAATGACATAAATAAGTATATGAGTTTGCATTTAGAATGCAAATTGTCCACAACAAAGTGTTTGTTATAGTAAAAAAATAGATTAGATATGAGATTTACCTACTAAATACGTTTGTTAATAAATATAAAGTATGCATATAGGCCATAGATTAAGATATATGACAGGGATTAACATCACAAAGTTATCATGTTTGGTTATATCTCATTTTCGGCGATATTATATGATTGTCCTTTTTGGTAATTACATACATGATACGTTTTCCTAATCCGTCATAAGTGTAGGAAGTTATCCAAACAATCCTGTAAAAAACAAAAAACTTAGTTATACAAACAATCTACACTTTTGTTACCTTATGATAGCTGGATACATTTTTTCTACTGTGGTCTAACTGTATACGTGCTCCGTTTTTTGTTTAACAGTGAACCAAGGACTAGTCACTTTGGCCTTTTTCGGAGTTGGAGTGAACCTCGTGCTGTATCTAACAAGGGTTCTACAACAAGGCAATGCTGAGGCTGCAAACAATGTTAGCAAATGGACCGGGACTGTCTATATTTTCTCACTTGTTGGTGCTTTTCTCAGCGACTCTTATTGGGGTAGATACAAAACTTGTGCCATCTTTCAAGCAATCTTTGTCTTGGTAAGTTTTTCTTATATTAAATATTTTGTATTATACATCCTTGCGGCCATTCAAGTTTTAACTAATGAATATGTTACGACAGGGCTTAGGAGGAGTCTCAGTGGCGTCAAGTATGTTCTTAATCACCCTAAAGATGTGGCATGTTACAACTGCTTGTGGTAAACACTCACAGCCTGTGGAATTGGCTTGTTTTATATCTCGGATATACATGGTTGCTCTAGGATTTGGGTGGCGGTACCAAAAAATACGCATTAGCCAACCTTTTGGTAGAAGCCGAATCAATTTGATGAAGAGAATGTTAAAGAGGGACACTCAAAGGTAGCATTTTTTAGCTACTTCTATCTTGCGCTTAACCTCGGATCCCTATTCTCCAACACAATCCTGAGCTATTTTGAGGATGAAGGAATGTGGACCCTTGGGTTTTGGTTATCGACCGGTTCAGCGCTTTTTGGACTCGTTCTATTTCTTTGTGGGACGGTAAGGTATAGGCATTTTAAGCCGAGTGGAAACCCTTTGAACAGATTTTGTCAAGTGTTTGTGGCTGCATCAAAGAAGTGGAGTGTTAAGTTGCCAGAGGGTAAAGAGTGTTTGTTTGAAGATGATAAAGAGAGTTCTCCTACTACCGGGAGGAAGATACTTCATACACATGAATTCAAGTAAGCATCATTTAGTACCTGTTGATATGGGCCAGATTGGGTTGGTTTGACCCGTAAACAACTTTCTGTCTATTCTTTTAGCTAATATTACCTTATGTGTTGCAGGTTTTTGGACAAAGCGGCATTCATTACCTCAAGAGATTTCAACGACCCGAAAGAGGAAGAGCCTCAAACCCGCGTGGACTTTATGCCCCATTTCACAGGTTGAGGAGGTGAAATGCATTCTAAGATTGCTTCCCATTTTGGTATTATGCAATATAATATTAATCAGTGGTATTTACACATAGCTCTCTTTTCGTTGAGCAAGGTGCAGCAATGAGAAGTACAATCTCAGGCTTCCAAATTCCCGCATCTAGCATGTCTAGCTTTGACATCCTAAGTGTTGCACTCTTCATTTTTCTTTACCGAAGAGTTCTTGGTCCTCTTGTACTCATGTTCAAGAAAAAAGACTCAAAAGGTTTGACCGAGCTTAGCTTCAAAGACATGGGAATTGGATCATAATTGCAATACTATCAAGGTTTCGGCTGGGTTTAGTGGATGAAAGTTAAAGACTAAAGTATGACTAACCAAAATGCACTAATTGTTGATGCTTCAAGTTCGTTAAAGCATATTTTGGCATAGAGTACCTAAATTTACGTATTCGTTGGTGCTCTTTAGTTTTTATGTATGTAGGTCAGCTTGAGTTTTTTAATGCACAAGCACCTGATGCATTGAAGAGCTTTGGAAGTGCCCTTTGCATGACATCAATTTCGCTCGGGAATTATGTTAGTAGCTTTATCGTGACTATAGTGATGAATGATATCAAAGAAGACGATATGCCAGGGTGGATACCAGGAAATTCATTAAACGGGGTTCATTCTGGACAGGTTTTTCTTCCTATTAGCTGGTTTAACCGCTGTTGATCTGTTAGTCTACATTGTGTTTGCTAAATGGTACAAAAGTATTAAGCTCGAGGGAAAGAATGATGAAGAGAATGATAGTGACGAAAGTGAAGTTTTGGAAATGTAAATGAAGATGATGATGTTTAATGACATCGTCATGATTCCACCAATTATAGAATAAATAGTCAAGGGATAAGGGTTGGCTATGGCCGGAAATATCTCTGTAAACGCTTTTATTTTCTGTCGAAAAGGAAAAAAACATTTGGAGTTGACATAAGGCAGGAATGACCCTAGTTCTTAAAATATTTCACTTACATTTAATTTGCTAAGATTAGGAACTAAGGGGAGATAATTACTGTTGTTAAGGGCGTTGGTTTATAGTTGTTTTGGTTTCGATCATGGTTGATTTTTAAAGTGTTTTGTCAATTGCAAGGTTGTTGTTTTCCTGTCTTCTGTAATAAAATTTATCCATATGTGAAGCTTCTTATTTCATCAAATTTTACTATCGATCTTCTTCCTAAACTACAGTTTTCACTATAAAAGATTAACGGACTTAAAGAATCCAATTCTCAATAAACAATTGTTGTTAGTTTGCTATCACTTCTGGAAGTCCTAAATTATCAGAAAGCAGAACGGCTTATTAGTTACAAATCATTAAACTAGCTTGTTGCTTAACATCAAAACGGCTTATAAACGCATAAATAAATAGCAAAAACTATCCGCTAGGCAAAAACATAGTTCTACAAGTCATATATATTAAATTTCATTAATGAGCAATAATGTTACAACAATGCACTTTCTTTTCAACATTATGGCTTGATCTATTAGGATTGCAGATTTACTTTGGAGTAAAAAGATACAACTACAAAGTTGAATTTAAATGGCCAAAGTCCACACAAATAAACGAGAACTGAATTAATATTTATACAAGTCAGAAGTCACAGTATCCAAAACAAGGTTGAATTACTATGTGATTCGATTGGAATATTTTCTGTCTCAAATCTCGATCCTTGGTTTTTCTTCATCCCTTAAAAATCCGAAGTTTTAATCATGTTTATCCAATATTTTTTGGCCCATTTGTTTTATAATTTGGGCGATCATTTTGAAAAAAAAGATGTAGATATTTTGTTTCAGTTTTTAGGCTCCTTCCGGTTAGTCAAATTTAAAGGGGTGTTATAGTTAGGGTAGTTAACTAAAAATCATAAAACCGAACCGACACTATAAACCACAACTAAATTATAACCGGAACAGAACAATACCTTATTATGAGGTTCTTACGTTTGGTTATTGGTTTTTGGCTATATTACTGAATAACCAGAACCAAAAAGGCGTTTATATAATAATATTTTTTATTTTTATTACTTTTTTTTATTATTAAGTAATTGGTTAATTTTATCCTTTTTATCAAGAAACACTTTTTAAGTTTGAAATAATTTTTCATTTTGCTAAAAATCTATATAAATAAATAATTAATATAAATTACGTAATCCGGGTTATTCGGGTCAACACGAAAACCAAAACGGATTCAAATTTGGTTTTTGGTTCGGTCGATATCTAATTTCGGTTCGAAATAATCTGAACAACCCGATAACCGAACCAATGAAACACGCCTGCACTTCAAGTTTGCAAGTTGGATCGTGTTTATTGCATTGGCGCGCTTAGTTTGAAAACGGGAATAAGAATAGGCCACACAATATGAAACCATGGGGCTTCATTCCCTCGCGGTCTTAGAGCTTCCCACGCACATTTAACCGTAAAATCTGTCATAGTACCATTTGTATCACGCCACTTCCTGCGATCTTGACTTGAAGCAGTAAGTGTAGGGGTTGGCACAAGACCTAGGTTAGGAGCCTTTGCCAACCATGAAAGTGGCCAATTCCAAGCGTGGTAAAGCAAAAGTGGCTTGGGATGATATTTGCCTTCCTAAAAAAGAAGGAGGTCTTGGATTACGCAGCCTTGAGGTATTCAATCTTGCCCTAATGACTACACATATATGGAATCTTGTCTCTAATAAGGAGTCGTTGTGGGTTCGTTGGATCAATACATACAAGCTTAGAGGACGCACCATATGGGACGTCCAACCTAAAGCGAATATGAGTTATGGATGGCGAAAACTTCTACAGCTTAGAGAACATGTAAAACCATTTTTTTGGAGCTGTATTGGAAACGGTATGAACACATCTCTTTGGTACGACACGTGGAGTACGCATTGCCCTCTTAGCAAACTTCTGTCTCCTAGAGACATAACGAGGGAAGGGTATTCTATACATACGTGTGTTGCTGACTTGATTGTAAATGGCGCTTGGAATTGGCCACTTTCATGGTTGGCAAAGGCTCCTAACCTAGGTCTTGTGCCAACCCCTACACTTACTGCTTCAAGTCAAGATCGCAGGAAGTGGCGTGATACAAATGGTACTATGACAGATTTTACGGTTAAATGTGCGTGGGAAGCTCTAAGACCGCGAGGGAATGAAGCCCCATGGTTTCATATTGTGTGGTTTACGCATGCTATTCCTCGCCACGCATTCCAGTTATGGCTTATAATGAGGAGAAGTTTGAAGACGCAAGACAAGCTAAGGCAGTGGGACGTTGATCCAGCAACTGACTTGACCCAGGTACGTTGTTCGTTATGTGGTACTCAAGCTGATTCACACGAACACCTCTTTTTTGAATGCTCGTATTCGTCTAAAGTGTGGAGTTTAATTCGTGGGCTTGTGGGCATGGACGTGGTTCCCCCAGTTCTGGAGAATATAATTGCGTGGTTTCAACCTTTGGCAAACAAGCGAACTGTTCAAAACATTGTGGGCAAGATCCTCATCGCAGCTGCTACGTACTTTATATGGTTGGAACGGAATAACAGGCTGTTTAAACGAACTAGAAGATCTCCGGAAGATTTAAGAGACGCCATTGTTATCACGGTTCGTCTCAAGCTAGTGTCTTTCAGATTCAAGAATAAGGAGAAGGTTCGGAACTTTCTTTCGCTATGGAAGATGCCAACAGCTTTTAGATTTTATGGCAAAGTAGTTTAAGTTGTTTTTGCAATGGTTTTTAGGTAATGTCTATTTTCGTTTGTGGCATGTCATAAGCGATTTAGTGGTAGTTCAAGCCTTGGTTTGAGGTTAATGTGGTATCTCTGCCACATTCCATTGTACTTAAACGTTTTATGTGATTAATACCATTTATCGGGGAAACCCTTTACCCAAAAAAAAGTACGCATGTGTTCTTGACAAACTAAAGGCTGAGCGTGAACGTGGTATTACCATCGATATTGCCTTATGGAAGTTTGAGACCACAAAATACTAATGTACCGTCATTGATGCCCCCGGACATCGTGATTTCATCAAGAACATGATTACTATACTTCTCAGGCTGATTGTGATGTTCTCATCATTGACTCCACCACTAGTGGTTTTGAGGCTGGTATCTCTAAGGATGGTCAAACCCGTGAGCATGCTCTTCTTGCCTTCACTCTTTTGCATTAGTATTGCTTGATTCATACTGAGTCATTAACTCATCATTATAAGTTTATAAGTACCATATTTCGTATCTGGTTGTTAAAATCACTTCAACTACTTATATGCATTAATGATTCCAAAATGTATGCGTAAGGAAATTAACATCTAAATCATATTAATTTCGTAATATAACGAGATGCAAAAGCCACGAGAGACGACGTGAAGGAAGATGGGATTCACTTAGTAAATCAATAACTTGTGCTTTTAATTTCTATATAACACAAATAAGGAATAAAACAACAACAAAAGAACTAAAGTAATTTACGATTTGATTTATGATTATTTTGATAAATCTGGTCAAATAGAGAGGCTGGAAAAGGATGTACGATTGGATAGGAGAACATGAGTACTCTTAATCATCATTGGCGGGTGAAATTTAGTGAGTAATAAAAGTTATGGAAACTAGAAGGGGGGGGGTTTGAATAGTTTACAGGTTCGTTTTACGTTTTAAAAGTTTGATTTTCAAAATGTTTAGATTCGAGTTATATATTTAACCAATCCACAATATGAACAAGAAATAACTATCTAAACTAAAACTAGATAACAACAATAATAATGTAAAGAGATAAGAAAAGAAACAACCAAACCAAGACACCAAGATTTTATAGTGGTTCGGCTATGAAGCACCTCTTCGCCCTACTCCACTCCCCGGGTATCCGACTCGAGATTTCACTATGTCAACAAGCTCCCTTCAGGTGGAGAAAACCGTTTACACGTCGCTTACGTTATTTTCCGACACTAAGCTAAATGTCGAGTCCTAATCTTAGCTAAAACTAATCTACCACTTTACAAGATCTACACACTCACAAGATCTACACAATATCTGAATCACACAAATACACAAGATAAATACATTATAGATTTGGTACTTAGAAGAAGAGAGGAGATATCACTAATCAACACTTCGTTTCTTGACGAATACGAGTGTTCTTCTCTTAAACTTGATAGAGATGAGAGATGAGATGAAGAAGATAAAATAAGATCACTTGAAACAAGATCTAAGTATGTTACTGATCAAGAGTTTTAGTGAGAGAAAGAAGTTTTAGAGAGAGAGAGAAGAGACTGAAAAATTTTGTGCAAAGAGGAATATTTTTCTGCTGGAAATGGAGTAGTATTTATAGACAGAAAATCTCAACGGTCATCTGGGGCGGTCCCAGATATATCTGGGGGCCGCCAGGCCTATAAAGGGGCCGCCCATAGACTCCGCTTCTGTTTTTGTCTTTTTGTGGTGAAGGTTGTAACTGTTATAGAACCTTCCATTTTGGGGGGAAAATTTGAATTTCAAATTTTAAGTTTTTAATAAAACTTTTCTTTTAATTAGAAAATATTATGTAAATGTATTTTTGAGAAAATACTTTTGTAGAATTAAAAGTGAGGATTAAGAGAAAAATATTTACTTGATCACTAATCATGCTTAATGATTTTATTTGTCCATGCCTTAAGTGATCACTAATCTTAGAAATGGAATGTTACATTTAATAATTTGTAAACGTTTATTTTTATCGTAAACGTTTTTACATTTTGTCATTATCAAAACGTTGAGAGGTCGAAAAATATAAATAACGTTTTTAGACATTATTTGTATTAACAATCTTCCCCTTTTTGATGATGACAAAATATAACCTCATTTTAAATAAAATTAAAGATGTCAAATTATTAAATGAGTTTTGTTCCATTTATCCCCCTTTTTGTCGAATTCAAAAAGAATGATCGTCGAATTGTTGAGAAGAGAAAGAAATCGACGATATCAAGACTCCCCCTTGATGTGAGCTCCCCCTCGTTTTGGGGTACCAAGGGATCGATCTCACAAAAATTGATTGTTATAAAACAAGGTTAAAGGAACAAGTGCAAGACAAATATCCTTGAAACATATAACATCATAGCAATACATGCAATTTTAACCATAAAGAAGTTTCATTCAACACATGATAGATCAATACCATAGTGGTATGATCATTACAAGATAAGGTAAACATACATTAAGACATAAAACATAAACTAGTAAGTTCTTGAATCATAGTAGATGTCATAATCAAAAGTTGGTCATTCGATTATTTAAGGTAGATTAATCATTTGAAGATGATTAACTAAAGAGAGAAAATGGTGAGGTTGGTGAGTTACGGTTTGAAGGAGTGCGGGTTTGAGGTATGAGACGGGTGAGAAGAAAGTGAATGAAGTTAATTTCGTTTCTCAAGGAATGGAATTGGTTTCTAGAGTATCAACAACAATGACAAAAACTTGAGTGAAATTCAACTTGACCATGAGATGGTGGATTGATTTGTTGTGGTGGTGGTGAAAGTGGTGAATGAGTATAGGCATTAGATGGGTTATTATGTGTATCAAGGATGGTGGATATGTTGTGTAGTGAGTTGATCATTTCATCTCTTAGAGGGTTATGAGAAGATAACAAAGGAGGTTGATAAGGGACTTGAGGAGGGAGTGGAGGTGATCCATTTTAGAAGGAAGATGATGGTTTTGAAGTGGATGTGGTTTAAGCAAGACATTAGTGATAGAGGATGATGGATGAAGAGGATGAAGATGATAGTGAGAATTGGGTGATTAACTAATGGGAAGATGTGAGATTGTAGGATATCATATTTCACAACCCGGTGATGATTCTTGGGGTTAGCCGATTCTAGATAGAGAAACACATAGAGAGAGTACTTCTAGAGAGAGGTTTGTATGTGTAAATGAAAATGAATAAAATGACTGGCCACCTCTTCCAAAGTTGGAAGAGGTATTTATAGTTCTTACAAAATACCGGGTATTAGTACCCGGTTCATTACCGAAAGTCATACGATTTACTATTAACTACACATGACTTCCAAAATATAACCACCAATGTATCCTTTGTCTTGTACCTCAATTGACCTCCTAGATAAAACATGCAATTAAAACGTCAACTTAAAGTTTGGTGAATTCTAAGGATTGTAAAATGTATAAATGTAGTACCACAAGATTTCCCAAGTGTATGATAATAACCAACAGATGAAAACATCACAAAAATATAATTACGTTTCCCTAAGCTCGTGACACTGAAGCTCGACATAGTAAATTGCAATATAAAATTTCCTATCAATGCCATGACTATTTCTAACCCTCAACACCCAAATCCACATGGATAAACGTCCCGTTGTCTGGCAAACCGGCACAGTGAGTGCTACTCACCCGAACGGGGATGTCAATCCCAAATAGATCTATTTATAACATTCGTGCTTACACAGTAATTGACAGTTCATGATTGTGGGCTCGTAGGGTTATCGCTACTTAGACAAACACGTAATCATAATGTAAAATGTCCACTTGCGTCCAATTGTAAAACAATGCATGTTTCTCACCCCAAAACTTGTAAATCATTATAAATGTAAAACGTGTCACCTTGAGTGAATGGGCAACAATGTAAATCACATAATGAAAATGCGTCACGTAAATGTCCGAATGCAACCTAATTAATTATAGGTCGTATGAGTAATAATTACTTTGAATAACTAATACCATATATAATTCTATATAATTACATCACCATCACATGTATTGAGAAATAAATATATAAAAGTTAAGAATGTATATAAATATTATCCTTAGTAAAATGTCCGTAACTTTCTCGTTTTATAAGTCCGTTTTGACGTTCTTTATGTCCACGGCGCTTTGCGCATTAAAAAGATATATCAAATAATACATATACTATTTTTAACTTTATGATGAACAGTGATTTCACTGTTCATGCACTTTATAAAATTATTTTTATAAATTTAATTATCGTAATCTCGTAAAAGTCATATCTTATTCGTTTTAACTTCGATTTTAGTGATTCTTTCGAGCACGCCTTCGTAATTAAAAGCTCTATCTAAGTAAGATATTTTTCAAAATGTTTTTGAAATGAACAGTAGCTTATTTTTATGAATTTACTTTTATAAAATCACTTTTTATATATATAATTATCGTAAACTTGCAAATAGCATAACTTCTTCGTTATAGCTCGGTTTTTCAAGTTCTTTATATGCTTACGATCCTCATAACATGTAGTATTTTAATAAAGTATAAAATAAATAGTTTATTTTTGAATTTAAAATAGAAACTTTTGATCATTTAGTTAAAATGTTTATAAAAATTGTTTTTATAAGTTTTTAGATTAGTAAATTTGTTACAAGTCCTCTACAACACTATACTACAAGTCTCATATATTTTAAGTCTTCTAGTCCGTCATTTGTCCAAGAATAACAAGTCTTCACATTTATTTATTTATAACTTCAATAAATAAACTTTTAAACCATTAATGTTATATATACTTTTAAAAATTAATCCACACTATATAATGTATATACTTCCATTCCAATATGATTTTAACATCAATATAACATGTGACAAAGTATATCAAACCATGATTAAGCGTAAAAATCTATTTTACATGTTAATATATTTCCTAAATGATGATTTACTACATAGACATTATATACACATAATATCACAAATGTAAAGAGTGTAGAGTTTTTAGATGACCAATAAGATGATGTATGAATGAATAGTAAATAATGATTCTAAACCCAATTTAGAAATCAAATCCTCACTCTTCCCAAACTAGAAACCCTTACTTTCCAGAGAAACCCTAATCTTAAACCCTTGTAAATGCTAAACCAAGCCTTCAATACACCTTAGAATATCTTAGATATGATGTTATAACACTTGAATGCTTGCTAGGAAAAATTGTATGGATGTTTGTTTGTGTTTGTATGTGAGCTGTGGGTAGGGAGAGCACCAAAGAGAGAGTTTGTGTTGGTTTTGCTTAAGGAAATGGATGTGTGTGATATCTTACTAGTTATGCATGTATTTATATAAAGATATAGTCAATAATACTATTAGGAAAGTCAAGACTAAGTGAAATAAGGGGGGGGGGGGGACGGCTAGATAACAAGGAGGGAATTAGGGAGAGTCTTGGTCAAGTTTTTCCTATCATGGGTAGTAGTAAATAAGGAATACTAGTTTTGTACAAGTCCTTTGTTGGTTTAATTGTGTGCTCTATGTTCCCTTTTGTCTAGTTTATGTCCTAAAATTAGGGGAGGGAAAGGGCTAGGAAAATCTTTGATATTTTGTGCAATAATTCTAGTGATACTTAAAGTCTTAAGATGTATAGGTTAAGTATAAAGAGTATACTTGAAATGTGTATGTCTGTTTTGGTATCTTAATGCCAAATCAGCTAACATATAAACATATATGAAATTTTAAAAAAATTTGGGTATTGGTATTGGTAAAATAAGTGTGGGAAATTGTTGAAGCGATAGATAAGTTCTTGGTGGTTCCGTGAATGCTACATGTAATTTTATCGCGAAACGAAAACACTTTACGTAACCAAATAAAAAAAAAATGTGCAAGATTAATAATTATCCTCTAATAATTATCTAACACATGCTTGACATAACTTCTTAGTTGTTTGATTCCCGTTTACATGATGTGATAATTTTTAGTTTACGCGATTTAACGTAATGATTAAAATTAAAAGCAAACCGTGTTAAAGAGACTAAAAATAAATAGTGAAATAAATGACATCATAAAATGACCTAAAAACACGAGGTGTTATAGTCTTCCCCGATCAATGAGCCTTTTCCTCAAGGCTTAAGACGCGGCACTTGACGACGGTGCGGTTTTTGTGAAGAGGTGCGGATACTTCTTCCGAAATTGATCCTCGTTCCCATGTGAACTCAGGACCTCTCCTAGAGTTCCATCGAACCTTAATGATTGGAATACGGCTTTGTTTCAATCATTTAACTTCACGATCCATGATTTCTACTGGTTCCTCGATAAAATGAAGATTGTCATCATAATGAAAAGTCATCCAATGGAACACCTAATGGTTCGTCGGCATAACACTTATTTAAGTTGGATACATGAAACATATTGTGAACCCTGATCAGCTCTTGAGGAAGCTCAAGCTTGTAAGAAATGGCTCCAACCTTAGCCAACACCTTGAAAGGTCCAACATATCTGGGGTTTAGCTTCCCCCATTTGCCAAAGCGTACTACTCCTTTCCAAGGCGAAACCTTAAGCATAACTCTATCTCCAACTTGAAATTCCATCGGCTTACGCTTTAAATCGGCGTAACTCTTTTGTCGATCACGAGCGGCTTAAATTCTTTGCTTGATCTGAATGACCTTCTTGGTAGTCTCTTGAACTATTTCTGGACCGGTGAGTTGAACTTCTCCAACCTTCGCCCAACAAACAGGAGAGCGACACTTTTGGCCGTAAAGCGCCTCAAATGGTGCAGCCTTGATACTAGCGTGATAATTGTTATATGAAAACTTGACCAATGGCAAATGTTTAACCCAACCATTTCCAAAGTCGATCACGCAAGCACGTAGCATATTCTTGAGAGTTTGGATAGTTCTCTTGCTTTGGCCGTCATTTTGCGGATGGTATGCAGTACTCATATCCAAATTCGTACCCAATGCCTTCTGAAGTGGCCACTAAAAAGTTATTGCAACACTAGGTAGCGAACACAAATGATTAAGACAGGTATTCATGCCTCGCGACAACCTCATTTAGGTACATTCTTGTGAATCTTTCCATGGGATCACTTTCCCTCATTGGTACGAAGATTGCAGATTTAGTAAATCGGTCAACAATCACCCAAATGGTGTCATAACCTTGTGATGACTTAGGAAGCTTCGTGATAAAATTAATAGTGATATTATCCCATTTCCATTGAGGTATCTCGGGTTGCACCAACAAACCTGATGTCCTTTGGTGTTCAGCCTTGACCTTAGCACATGTCAAACATTTGCTAACATAGGTGGCGATGTCAGACTTCATATTGGGCCACCAATATAGCTTCTTTATGTCCTGATACATCTTGTCAGAACCCGGATGGATAGAGTATTTTGATTTGTGGGACTCGTGCATAATCACCGTCCTTAAATCACCATAACATGGCAACCAACTCCTGCCATTTAAGCATAGGATTCCATCCGCACGGGGTTCCAACTTCTCTTTCGGTATATCCTTCCTGATCATACCTCCTACATCTTCGTTTTTCAGATTCTCTGGTTTCTGTGCTTCAGTCTGAGCATTCAAGATTTGTTTAGGAAGATCCAAGCCAATAGTCATAACTAAGGCTCGAACTCTTAATGGTTTGGTCTGCTCTTTCCTACTCAAAGCATCAGCAACAACATTTGCTTTCCCCGGGTGATAATGAATCTCACAATCGTAATCACTGAGCAACTCTAACCAACGACGTTGCCTTATGTTCAACTCCTTCTGATTAAGAATGTGTTGTAAACTCTTATGATCAGTGAACACCGTACACTTGGTTCCATACAAATAGTGTCTCTACAAATTTTTAGAGCAAACACTACCGATCCAAGTTCCAAATCATGAGTCGTATAGTTTTTCTCATGAATTTTCAATTGGCGTGATACATAAACAATTATTTCTCTCTTTGCATTAATACAACACCCAATCCATTATGCGAAGCATCATAATAAACCACAAAATCCTCGCTTCCTTCAGGTAGAGCCAGAATTGGCGCACTGCACACCTTCTGCTTTATTAACTGGAAGGCGGCTTCCTCTTTGTCACCCCAATAAAACTTAACTCCTTCATGAGTAATCTTGGTCATTGACTTGGCGATCTTCAAAAAACCTTCGATGAATCTTCGGTAATACCCAACAAGACCTAAAAATTGATGAATCTCCGTTGGTGTTTTAGGAGAATGCCCAATTCTTTTTATTGATGCTGATCTTGGCGGGATCCATGTGAAGGCCTTGAATATCAACATGTGTCCGAGAAAATTGTACATTGGGAATCCAAAATTCACCGTTAGGAGAATCTACCATACAACGCCTCTTTCTAAGCAATCCAGAATTTCCTTAAGATGTCTTTCATGTTCCTTCTTGTTCCTTGAATAGATAAGGATATCGTCAACAAAGACAATCACACACTTATCCAAATATGGCTTGCACACCCGATTCATGAGATTCATAAATACCGCCAGTGCGTTCGTCAAACCATATGGCATAACTTGAAATTCATAATGACCATAACGAGTTCTGAAAGCGGTCTTCGGAATGTCTTCTTCACGAACTCGTAACTGATGATAGCCCGATCTCAAATCGATCTTCGAGTAGACACTCGATCCTTGAAGCTGGTCAAATAAATCGCCAATCCTTGGGAGTGGATAATGATTCTTCATCGTTAGCTTGTTAAGTTCTCGGTAGTCGATGCACATGATCCATCCTTCTTCTTGACAAACAAGACCAGAGCTCCCCAAGGTGAGGAACTGGGCCTTATAAAGCCTTTGTCGGATAGCTCCTTTAGTTGGTCCGACAATTCTTTCATTTCGGACGGGGCCAATCGATAAGGTGCCCGTGCTACAGGTGCAACACTAGGTATCAAATCAATTTGGAAATTCCACTTGTCAAGTGGAGGAGACCCGCAAGTCTTCGAGAAATACTTAGAAAATCTCGACGATTGGCACTCCTCAAAGATCTCTTTTCCCTCACTGTCCTTTAGTTTCTTTTGTAGTAACATGTGGCAAAAAGATGTGACATCCTTTTAGCATGTACTTCTGTGTTTTAGTGCATTTGATGATGTTCAAATGAGTCTCGTTTCCCCGGTTGCTTCCGTCACCATGAACAATTAAGGTTTCATTTCCCAGGGAATACGAACGATCTTCTCGACACAAACAATGACAGCATGGTACTTTGCCAACCAATTCATACCAATTATAACGTCAAAACTACCAACTTCTACGGGCATTAAGTTGATATTGAATGGATAATTTAAGAAGTTTAATGTACAACCCCGAAAATATTGATTAACCCCAATTATATTTTCCGTCACCCCAGTCAACATCAGTAATAGAAATGTTCTATGTAGTTTGGTGTGATATCAATTTGGGAGCTAAATGCAGTAGACACAAAACACCTATCGTACCAGTATCAAATAAGATAGAAGCATAGCGGTTGTTTAGAAGGAACGTACCTGTAACGATGTTGGAGTCTGGGTTTGTCCCTACATTGCCCACCACATATACTTTTGCTGGTGCATTGCCATTTCCATCTTGATTACCACGGTTGTTGTTCTTCAGCTTTGGACACTCCCTCTTGAAATGTCCTTGGGCTCCGCACTCAAAGCAAGTAGCTTTCTGACCTGTCCCAGTGCCCCTTTGGTTGTTAGCAGTATTGGCATTTGTAGGACTCCTACAGTCACGAGCCAGATGGCCAACTCTGTTGCACTTGTGGCATTTAGGAGCACACTGGCCATCATGGTGATAGTTGCATTTAGAGCATAGAGGTTTAGATCCTCCATAAGGTTTCTTCTCACCAGACCCAACAGTGTAAGCCCTGCCAGTGTTCTGCCTCTTGTTTTGTTGTTGTTGGTTCTGATTGTTCCTTAAGGTGTCCTCAAACTTCCTTTTATTCTCAGTCTGACATTCAGCATAAGTGCGGATCTTCTTATCCATCAGCCCAGTTGCAAACTCAACTGCATTATCTTCGGTTTAGACGCCATTACACTCCCATGTATCATGTCGGGAAGACCGCCGACATATTTTTCAATCTTATCATACTCTTCGAGAAACATCCTCCCGCACATCAAAGCCAACTCCTGAAATCGTTGAGTATAACTTGCCAAGTCAGTACACTTCACCTTCAACTCTCAGATCTTCATCTCTAATTTCTTAATCTCATTTCGAGGACAGTACTTAGCAGTCATCATTTTCATAAGTGTGTTCCAAGGCATGCTGTGAGCAGCATCCTGACCAACTATCTTGACATGGGATTTCCACTATGTTAAGGCAACACCATGAAGGGCGCAAGTAGCAAACTTAACTTTGTTCTCGACTGCATAGTTACTGATATTGAAGACAGTCTCTATTCTTTCAAACCATTGAGTTAGACCGACAAATCCTTTAGTACCTTTGAAGTTTATGGATTGACATTTGAGAAAGTCAGTGTA
>BQNB010099797.1:2761-24846 GCA_026074375.1 Tanacetum coccineum | reverse complement strand
ACGAAGCATGAACAGTGCTTGGCGCCAATTTCTTTTTTTTAACTAAATTTGGGGTAAAACAGATTTTAATCTTTGGGCTTATTGCACTTTCAGTCCCTGTGGTTGTTTAGCACAAGTGTAGTATAAAATGACTTTCACAAATAGCAGAAATGGTCCCTGTGGTTTTATAAAATGGGTAATGGGCTAAGGTATTGGGCTTGGTATCCGAGAAAGGTTTTTAAGGGTTTAAGGGACTATTTGTGTAAATTTTTTTGGAACTTGGGGGACTTAAATGGAATATTCTGGGATTTGTCCTTTTGTGATTTAACTTTTCTTTGCTAGGGTTGACTTTCTTTGACTGAGGTTTGACCATTTTTTTCTGGCTTTGGCTCTGAATCTTTGGCTTCTCTTGTGCTCTTCCGTTTCTCGTGTCCGTGTTTGCCCGTTATTGACTGTTTTCTTGTGATTTTTGATATGTCCGTACCTGCACACACAAAACACAAAAACAAGTAAATTTTTGCCATTTTTAGTCTGTTTTGGGTTTAATTGGGCTATTTTAGGTATAAACGGAAATGTGTATTTCACACATATCAATGGGGTATCTAGCTGATGGTACTTTTACATTTTGGAAAAGTCATTTTACACCCCAATGGAGATTTTTAGTCCATCATATTTTACATTGTATGAGTCCTAAAAGTGGTGGATGGGATCAATTTGGTAGCAATCTTGCGACTGCTTTGATTTGTCTTTCTACTGGCAGGATTTATAACTTTTCAAAATTAATCTTTGATGGCATGGTGGCAAACTTGAAAAGTAGAACTAAGTTTTTAATATACCCACGATTTCTACAAATGATTTTGGAAATACAAACTGAGAATAAACACCCTTATTTGGTTGTGGCCTTGACCAAAAAGATTTTTGGAAACATGAAAAGGGGTTTTAGGGGGGTACCAAGACCTTTATTGCCTGTTATGTTGCCAGTTGTTGATCAAAGTGCAGGACCAGCAGATCAAGCTGAGGATCAACCATCATCTTCTAAACCATTACCATCAACATCTCACCTTACACATGTAGCTGAACCTACACCTGTACCTGAATCAACATCCCACCCTCCACCTGTAGTTGAACCTACACTTGTAGCTGGACCAACAACTCACCCAACATACCTACACTTGAACCTGACAATGAACCCACTGAGCACACTTTTGACCAACCATCAACTGAACACCAACCACTCTCACCAAGACAGGAACCTGAAGATCCACAATCTCAGTATCCTTCTCACCCTCATGTGCCAGAGGCAAGATCTTTGACAGTGGAAGACCTCCTTCATATGGTTCCTACTTTGATCACAAAGGTCGATAATTTGGAGACAGATGAAGAATACTAGTAATCTAATGAATCAACCAAGAACAAGAAGTAAGATGTGGGTTGGATTGTTAGAGAAACTTGGATGAATATTCTCAAAGAATAAATGTGGTTCTAACTACATCGAGGATGAAGAACCAGAGGGATCATGAGAGGTTCTTTAAGGGACATTATGATTGATCCTCTAGTTTCTTTTTGTATACTCTACTAAACCTTCAGGAGAGGTACGAAGAAGAATCTGCCCTACATACCTTGGAAGCAGCTAAACTATGTCAAAGGTTGCTTCTCAGAGGTCAAAATCAGTTGATAAGGGTAAAAGATACAAGAGGAGAAAAGAGTTCAAGGGAAAAGACTTTGAAGACATTAGTATTGGCTTTGAAAAAGTTAATACTGGTGGCTTAGGAGTTAGTACTAGTAGTGGACCAGTTAGTTCTGCTAGAGGTCAAAGGGAAGGAAAAGCTCCAATGATTGTTGAAAAGACTCAAGCTCCCAAATAAACTAAAGAAAAAATTCAACAAGAAGAGGCTAGTCTTGCAGAAGCATAAGACGCAAACGTAGAGGAAGCGGAAGACTGCCAAACAAGTTCATTTGGATGACTCTTAGCTAAAAGAATAGAGAAAAGAATTAACTGACGCAAAAAAGCAAAGATGAGCTCAAGTTCAAGTTGAAGCTCAACATACACTGAAGAAGATTTGGATGCCATTAGAGCTAAGCTTGAAGCAAAATAAATTCGATGGTTATCTGCGAGCCGATCCGCATGACCACATCCGTGAATTTCTCGCAATCTGCAACATGTTCAAATATGGTGAAACTCAGAGTGAAGTCGTAAAGCTTCTAATAATTCCTTTTTCCTTATGCGATGAAGCTAAAACCTGGTTTAACGAACTTAATGAAGAGTCTATAATATCGTAGGAACAAATGAGAAAAGCTTTTATAAACAGATTCTTTCCACCTTCATTATTTAACCGTCTTTTGCTTGAAATCAGAAATTTCTCACAAAACGTATGTGAAAGTCTAACCGACGCTTGGTTACGACTCAAGAACATGCTTCGAAAATACCATGGGCACGGTCTGACCAAAGGAACTATTATTCAAATATTCTATCATGGTCTAGACGAACCCACTCAAGGAATCCTGGACATAACTGCTGGAGGAATCTTCCTCTACAAAACTCCAAATCAAGCTTTTCAATTTCTTGATGACAAAGTCCTTTTCGAACATGATTGGCCCATTAAATCTAAAAACGATCATCATCAAAAATATGTTTCCTTCGCCGATGGAAGTGATAGTAATACTAATAATTCTTGATTTATGGAAAAATTGAAGGTTATGGATTCTCAAATTATAAGCTTAAATAAAGAATTACAAGATATACGTAACAAATACAATGAGCTTAGAGAGGGAAATGCTTCTAAAAACCACCTGAACGATGACACGCCGATGTGTGAACGTCATGAAGCCAATTACATCCAATATGAAGAATATCAAAACCGAAATTCTTATGATTCGTATTCTCGTCAATCCCTTCATGATCCTAATGATTCCAAGAAATCGCTCAAAGAATTAAACAATGATGTGAGAAATGACTTCGAAGATTTCAAAAGATGTATCCGTAGCATGAGAACCATTCATGATAAACTTTTTGATCGAGACGATGGTAAAACACCAGTGTTTTACCTAACAAAAAGTCTAAACCTATCAACCAAGAACCTCAATCTAAAACTGATTTTGAAAAATTAATGACTAAATTTTTGGATGATCAAAGAGTTACAAGTATGTTTTTCAAGAACAACGTTAACGATATGATTTTAAAAATGAAGCAAAATGAAAAGAATTTTCAAATTAAAATTAAAATGATGAAAAGAAAAATGGATGAGTGGTTGAAATCTCAAAACATATCTTTAGAATAAATCGATAGCACTGAACCACAACCTCCTTCTCAAGCTCACACCGAGCAAGTGAATGTCGTATTCATCGAGAGTGGAAAGTTTGATGATCCTTCAAAGACTCAAAAAGATTCACCACCTCCTATCAAAAATAAAACTAAAAAGATAAACCTATTAAGACATCAAAAAAGGGCTATCACATGGTAAAAACAAATGAATATCCATTCCGTGAGTATATACCAAAGACCCCATACCCTCAACGTTTAAATGTGGATCGTTCCCACTTGAATCGTATTGTCAATGTATCCTGAATCAAGTTGAGTATAACAAAAAAGAATAGTAGTAGTAGTAATAGTAAACCTATAAAAAACTAAAATATATATATATAACAAAAAAAACTTTGCAGTCTTTAAGTATGCACACATTCGGCCGGTGTGTCACACATCTCGATTTCTGCATCCGAAAAGAAATTTATCACACTTTGTGGGTGTGTTCGCTGGAAACCCTCACGAGACTATAACTCGTCCACTCAGGACACCGAGGGGTTTAAAGGCTTGTTGCATGCGCTAAATGAAATCGTGGTGCCTACGAAAGTGCGCTTTAGTATTTTACGGTTTTTATAGTTGTGTTTATTTTACAGATTAAATAAAACAGGTAGAGCTTGGATTGGTGGTTGGCATTTTACACTTGGAGATTTATATATTTATTACATGTGGTAGAATACACATGCTTGGCGCTTCGTTTCGCGCCATATCCTTCATAATTCAGCCAAGCACTTATGAGCCCCGGGAAGTTTTAATTTTACGCATAATGCTCTACTTAAGTGTGGAGGAGCTCTCGCTCCTCACAAAAAAAAGAACGTAATGGAATCACTCAAGGATAGCTCCAACGTAGCTATATCTCTCTATGCCCCGGGAAGTACCGTTTTCCCTTAATTTTCCCTATTTTCTATATTTATCAGTTCTCACATTGAGGGCAATGTTCAACTTAAGTGTGGAGGGGTAGCAAATAGGAAAAATTAATCATGTCCCTCCATGTTTGCCCTGCAATCTGGCCACATTTTTCAACTGATATTTTCTGAAAAATGTAAAAAATTAATTTATTGCTTTTCTAAAAAAGTTAAAAATGCATACTCTTAGTAAGGCAAATCCAACCGGATTGACATTTTAACTAGCACAAAATCAACCCACTAAAATTGTGAGAAATTTAGCCTTAAAGAATTCGGGTATCCATCTTTGATACCCAAGATAATTTTTGCCTTTAGCTTGTTCGAGTTAGGGTTTGAATGCAGTCATATGTGTCTATTCCGTCGTTACGGATGTGTACGTATGGTCTTTGTCGCCTTTTCTGGAACATTGGTATTGGTATAAAGTTATATGAGTGGGCCGGTAATTTAGTAGCTCCAGAACTTGTGCTTGATCATCATTTACTAGACCGCAGTGAGGTTAATTTATAGACAAAGTCATATGATAAGAGGTGAAATAAATCCCTATGTAATCATGTATCTGCAGCACTCGCTTTTAGTGTTGAGATCCCTAAAGTATCCTAAGAGCAAGAAATATGTGCTCGATGAAGAAGAAGTTTTGTGCCAGTCTTAGTTATCGCAGTATCTGGGATGAAAAAAATTATTATTATGAAAAAAAAAGAGAAAAAAATAATAAAGTTCGAAGTATAAGGCAAAGTTCTGGCACATGGAATCAAGTTATGCTGCTCACCTCTATCGTTATCACGTTTTGCCTCTTTGAGATTTCTGTCTAGGTGCTCACGCCGCAACGGGCATGTTTATGTGTCTAGTACAAGCATATGGTAGCGACCTACGTATGTTTGTGCAATTGAGTGACTTCACAAATATAAAACCCTATCTGAGTGACTCGTGTGAATTCAAAAATAAACACTTTCCCTGTGTGAGGTGCTCTGCTATATGTCTATGCCTAAAAAGTTATAAAACTGGTAAACATTTGTTAATACTAATATGATTTTTTCTCCACGTCACGATAAATGATTTTGTTTTCTCGCTTTAATTGCTTGAGGGCAAGCAATAGCTAAGTGTAGAGGGATTTGATAACGCCTTAATTATACATGTTTTCGGCGGCGTTATTTACATTTATTTTATCATTTCTCGTGAACTTTTGGTACTTAATCAAGTATATTTGCTAATATATGTTCTAGGTATGTGTCATGGAAGAATACAAAATAAAACACGAAGATAAGAAGCTTAAACGAAGAAATAAGTGAAGTTAAAGATCTCTCGACACCTATCCACTGTTTTGGCCATAAATGGAGCATACAAACTCGGATTGAGTTGATTCAAGCGGCCACGAAAAGAGAATTCATTTATCTACAACCATGAAAAAGGCCAACTGCTGAGATATTACCAAAACAGCTAGTTTACAAATAAGTACAACATACTTTATGAAGATTCATTTAATTCACGAATCTGGTCCAAAATCCATCCACATACATCTCCAACTTGATCCCCAAGTTATCTCTAAGCTACGAATTCATCTTAAGCAAATGAGATCAGAAAATAATAAGATCGTCGGACGAGCAAAAACCTCTAAGTACCACCTAAAAGATACGGCATAAATTTAGAATAATGAAATAGTGGGCGATACTAAAAAATAAACATGCGTTTGTAAGATGTGTTTTCGTAACTAGCATGACATTGTACTAAGGTTTAAGGAATTAATATTTACTCAAAGCATCATGTCTAATCTGTATTAATAAGTCCCAAAACATATATTTATCTTCATGTCTTATAACCTAATTAATAAGAGTTTAAACGATTTCATTTTACGTCTAATATAACAATTTATTCCCAAATTTTGTTTTTAACCAATTTTATGAATCCATAATTCCCAATCCGTAATTGTTAAAAATACGAGGCTTTCGCCTACGGAAATCATTTTGAGGCTATTTTCCAGATATATAAGCTCCATATTTTTAAAAGTCTCAAAACCATATGAAAAGACCAATTTACCCTTGGTTACCTAAAACAACATATTTCTAGATTTTTACCTCTCCACGAAAACGACCATAATTCAAAATATATAATAGCTATTGATGTGAGGTCAGTGGGAGGTGTTATCCCTAAGTTTTCTCTACTGGTAGCAACTTTCTCTTTTACATTTTTAGTGCAAAAATCTAGGGTTATAACCCTTTTCCTAACATTATGCAAAAATCCGACTAGTTTTACTAAAACGGTGATAGCTCACTCATCCGGAGGAGTTACGGACCCATCCGAATCGCCACATGTACCTTAAACATTCATCCATATTTCTATCAATTTCTCCAGGTTCCTTATGACCTAAAATAATTCGTATTTAACCCATTTTGCTACTGGTCTAAAAACAGTCCCATAGCTCTTTATAAAATCAATCCAAACACTATACTTATCCCTCCAAAATCCTATAAAATGCCACACTTGATCATCACACACCTCATAAACATCAATAACACTATTATTTCCTAAATCAAACTCAAAAATGCCATAACCATTTTAAACAAGAAAAATCAAGAATCAAGGTTTAAACTTACAAAATGAAGAGAAAACTAGAGAAAACTCAACAAAACTTCTACTCCTTTCTTGCTAAAACCTCAACCCAACAACTCATAAATATAATCCAAACCAAAGCAAAATCGCAGCCCTCACACTTCATTTTACCCAATTCAATAACCATTTACAACCTTAGAATAAATCTTGCAAAGTTTTACCAAAAACAACAAAACCAACCACTAAAATCTACAACACAAACCACCAATCTTCAACTACAACAATTCCATTTTTCAATATATAAAACCCTTCAAAACATTCAACTAATTCAGCCCCTACACTCCACAAATACTAGGTTTCTTGGTCTTCAAATGTAGCTCATGTTATAGGGAACAAGACTACACAAAAGCTTTGTTAGATTGCTATAGAAATGTTTTTGATGAATTGGGTGCTTGTGTGTTTATGTGGATTGGCAATGGAGGAAAGAACACAAGGGAGATGATTTTTTCCTTGTTTGGTAACTTTGAGAGAGACATGAAGCACTATGGTTTTATTAGAGCTAGTCATGCATTACATGCACGCTCTTAAGAGATATAATGCCACATGGTGTAACCAAGTGGCTCTTCTTATTGCCTCCTCACTTGGTGGTTTAAGGGGAGTGATATTAGTTAAAATTTGAATAAATTTTAAGATAGGTGGGTAGTTTTGGGGCTAACGGGTACTAGCAAAAAATATTCTGAGAGTTAAGGCAGAACCACAAAGCAAAAACGATTAGAATAAAAATAGTTCTACATCATTCGGGATATTTTTTTGAAAAATTAAATTACGTAGGGCACAAGATGGATGTTAACTCTTAACACGGCTCAAGCTTAGCTAGAAACGAAAAATTTCTAATCGGCTAAATAGCAAAACGAAAACTTTTACTCAAAAGTAAAAAATTAAAATGAATTATAAATTAAATATTGACCTTGAAAATACGAAATGTCACAATCATGGTCTTCAACGATGATTGAAGAAGATGAAAGAGTGTCTTCATTATCAACAGTATTTGCAGCGGAATTATCTGACACTTCTGGAGTTCTCATCAGATAGTATTCTTCATACAAAGGACCAAACAAGTTATCCAAGTCTTCTTTTGACGGTGTTTCATTTAATTCTTCTGATGAATCTTGAAAATTCGAGCAGTTGTTACTGGGTCTTGAATTGTTGCATTCAGAAGCTATAGCTATGAGTTCATTAAATTTCACATGAATAGTTTCCATTATTTTTCTCATTTGGCGGTTATAAATGCAAAACCCTCTTGACAACTCAGAGTAGCCAAAAAAGATACCAATGTCAGCTTTTGGCCGCATCTTCCCAAGATCATCACGATAATTTGTCGAGTAACATAAAGAACTGAACATGTAAAAGTATTGAACATTAGGTTTTCTACCCTTAATCAGCTTATATGGCGTTTTGTTAGCCTTAATTATATTAAGTCAAACAAGAATGTTATCGGTCTTAGAAAGTCAAACTAGGTCTTGTATTGTAATAGGCTAGTCGGGTTCAACGGGCTTGGATTGTAATCTAATATTGTTCGTGTTTCGGGCTCAAAGCCTAGTTAACCACAAAGCCTAGCCCGTTTAGAAGGCCATACGGCCTCACTTAAGGCAAAAGGTATAACTATCCATTCACCACGCTTGGTGAAGGGTGTAGTTTTTTTGAATCACTTGTAAATTTCCAACTCTCTCTAATCTAATTTATCTTTATTGTTTATCTCTCTACTTTCTCTCTCTAAGATTTTCTTTTTCTTTTTAGGCATCTTGGTATAAGATTATTGTTGTGTAATGGATTAAACTAGCTGGGATAACATGTGGTATCACACGCCAAGGGGTGTTTAGTGTTGCTTGTATCAATATCGTGACTTTTTTTTTTCTTTATCGTTCGAAGAATAACGCAAGAAAATACCATCTTTTGATCTTTATTTCATGGCTAAAATGACTAAAGATGTGTACTTTTGTGTTTAGAACAATCCCTTGTATCACTTATTAAGATTCAACAACTTATTTCGTGGTTTAGATAAAAGTAAGAAGAATTTTTTTTCTTTTTTCGTCGTTGCGTTTTGGGTATACAAGAGTTGTTCTTCGTTGCGTTTTGGTTACAAAGGACGTTGCATTTTGATTGGAAGACATTGCGTTTTGGTTCTCAAGTCACTGCGTTTTGGTTCTCAAGTCACTGCGTTTTGATTCTCATATCATTGCGTTTTGATTCAAGTTGCTGCGTTTTGATCTCAAGTCGTTGCGTTTTGATTCTCAAGTCATTGCGTTTTGATTCAAGTCGCTGCGTTTTGATCTCAAGTCGTTGCGTTTTGATTCTTAAGTCACTACGATTTGATATTTTTTTTGTTGTGTTGTGTCTCCACATGTTGCGTTTTGAAGACCATCATTGCGTTTTGACTAAACGTTACTCTGCTTAATTTTTTAGTCATTGCGTTTTGATCATAGAAGCCATTGCGTTTTGCCAAGATAGACATTGTGTTTTGATAAATGAATGTCACTGCGTTTTGATCAAGACTACATTTGCGTTTTGACTAAAGTCATTGCGTTTTGTCCATTGAAAACCCATGTTTTGAAACCTTAGTCATTGGTAAGGTCGATCCGCGCATCAGGTGGTATTTGACCGAATTTGGGAATATATTAATCACTGTTTAATCAAAACATACATAGCTCGACGCCAGGATGATAAAAAACTTCACACCTCCCGTTCTTCATACTTTTTCAATATGAAAAAAAATGCAAAAAAAAGTCGTCTTATTCAAAACCCCAATTATGACATCCCTTCTCTCCCACTTCACACCTCGGAACGCGTGACTTTGGACTTTAATTCGAACTAAAAGGACAATTACTCAACACAACAAACACAACCAATCAAACCAACAATCAACTTAATCATACTTGAAATGTCAATTAATTATTCATTCACGGTTTCTTCTTGATTTTGTAAAATCCCGCGAAAGATACGATTCTTTTCTCGGTTTTAATCAAAGATTTGTAAAATCCCGTGAACGTTAATTCTTTTAAAACCACAATCAAACACTTCATAACACTTAAGATCCGATATCCATTTACAACAACTTCATCGAAATGTCAAATTCAAATACCAATTTGCAAACTCAATCATCAAATGCTCTTCATAATGCTATCATGGAAGCGGGTAGCAAAGATCGTCCACCAATGTTGGCACCAGGTAATTACGTTCAGTAGAAATCCAGAATTCCAAGAAGATACGTTGACACCAAAATACCTACAGTGAACTTATCCATTATTGTCTCCAAAATCCCACCATACAGTATCAATGGGCCTGAGAAGTAAAGTTCAGTTGGAGTAGTTCTAAACCACAACAGAGAGGTATATGGAGAATATAAGAATGTTTCAACCAAGACATACGCTGATCAACTGAATGCTGAAACGCTGAAGCCCGATCAGATCATTCACACAGGATAGATAAGATATCCTAAGCCACAGTTGATGCTTGTCCGAATGCATGTGAAATGTGGAAAGCCATTGAAAGGTTGAAGCAAGGTGAATCAATCAATGTTCAAGATCTTGAAACCAATTTATATTGGGAATTTGGAAAATTCACATCATGGGATGGTGAATCACTTGAATCATATTACTCACGGTTTTACAAGATGATGAATGAGCTTGTCAGAAATCAGTGTCATGTTACAAATCATCAAGTGAATGTCCAGTTCTTACTTCAACTACAACCAGAATGGCAAAGGTTTGTGACACTTGTTAAGCAGAGTCAAGAGCTGAAGACTGTCTCCTATCACAAGCTTTATGACAATGAAGCAACTCCTGAATGAAGTCAATGAGATAAGAGCTTGAGAGACTAGCACGTAATGACTAATCCACTTGCATCTCTGTTTGATCAACAACAACAGTTTACATCATCAAACTCCTACTCAAAACACTCAATATTCCTCCACCAGATCGCAACAATCTACCAGAAACAGAGGAAAAGCAATTGTTACCTCTTCTGCTCCTAACTTTTGTTCTTGACCTGATAAGGTTACATGAATAGGCGGGAAATGTCAAATAGAAAGGAGATTGACAAACTCATGGCTTTAATTTCTTTCTCGTTCAAGAAAATCTACAAACCTACCAACTACACCTGTCGACTTTCATCAAACACCAGTCGAGCTAATCAAGATAATTCTCCAAGAATCAACAGAGGAACTGGGTATGATAATCAGAGGGCGGTCAATATTGCTGGGGCTAGGGAAAATGTAGGTACTCCGGTAGTGCAAAAATATGGGATTCAGTGTTACAACTGCAAGGAATATGGGCATGTATCAAGGGAATGTCAGAACAAACGACTAAGGATGAGCATTATCACAAGGAAAAGATGTTATGTGTAAAACAGGAGGAAGTTGGTCCTTGAATGCAGAACAAGCTGATTGGAAGGATGATACTGATGATGAGTCTGATGATCAAGAATTGGAAGCACATTATATGTACATGGCACAACTTCAAGAGGTTACTCCAGATTCAGTTGACAATTCTGGACCAATCTTTGATGATGAGCCAATGCATAAGGTACAAAACAATAATGACAACTATAATGTGTTTGCCATGGAAAAAACATCCTGAGCAACCTTGAATCTGTATTGATCATTATCTGCGAAACAAGGCGACACCAATATCACTATTTATTCATCGGATATATGTTATGATAGAGCTCAGGATGACCAGGATGAAATTGATGATCTTGATCAAGAACATGATTTGCTTGCTTCTTTAATTCAGGATGGTCCGGACCTTTCACAATCACCGAAGTTTATCCTTATGGCACTGCCAAGTTGTCTCATGCCGATGGTTCTAATTTCAAAGTCAACTGCCACCGTCTTAAGCACTACTATGGAGGGGATACACCACCATTGGTTATCCCGGACCTCCAGACTTTCCCTAAGGACAACTAAATTCAGGGATCGAGTCGAGCTTGCGACTCGGTGACCAAAAACAAGCCGCTTCGTGGGAGTTCACCCCATGCTTATCATCTCTATTTTCTTTCTATTTTCTTATCTAATGTGTTGTGTTGAGAGAGGCTTGTACTCTTTCCGATTACTCGATGTTTGTTGCTTGTTTGTTGTGATTTTTGCAGGATTCTCCCAACAAATTCTTTGAAGACTCTCGTGTCCGGTGTTGTACTCGAGCTTCTCATCCTTTGTATGAATTTAGTTTGGGGAAGGGAATCTATCGATTTGATGTTGCTTGCTTATTGTTTTGTTCTCACGTACCCGTTTTCCCACAAAAATAGCAAAAATTTTAAATTTTTCAGTCTTGTTATTTTGTTATAAAATAAAAAAATAAAAAAAAAATAAAAAAATAAAAAAAAAGTGTTAAGACAAAAATGTAGGTTTTCCGTTGGTAAGAATAAAGAGTAATTTTTGACCCGATTGTACGTGTTGAGTTCTAGCTTTCTTCCTTAACAATTAATGATGATAGTTTATGCTAGTCTCATGTAGACTTTAAACATGCTAGACTTGAATCGTTAGTAAATGAAAGCTTGTGCTAATCTCAAGTAGATTTTAAATATGCCGAGTTGGATTTTATATAGGCTAAGCATTTGCAAATTTCTTTTGTGAAGAACAAGAAATGATAGTGTTATTTATAAGTCATGATGCTAAACGTAGAATAGTTGGTTTTCTTTCAAGCTCATATATATTAATTGTGGCTTTTTCTCCCATTAGCTTGTTTCACTTTTATATGAATGTTTAATAAATAGAGTTGTATGGTTTTTTGGTTAATAATTAGTTAATAGAAGTTTTCTTTAGTTCCTTTGTGATTAGGATGAGTACACATCAGGAATACTTAATTTGGCTTAAAAATGCAAAAAAAAATATCTCTGCCAGATTACTTCATCATGTCGGAGGCGTGGCCGATGTTGGAGTTTTCATATAAGGTAGGGTCCGGTGTCATAATAAGTAGAATAACCTCTTGTCGACTCGCTATCGATGTGGCTTCGAGATAAAAGGCACCGGTTTTACTTATATAATCCGAAGTCGAAATATGTTTGCTACATCTTGTCGGAGGCGTGGCCGATGTTGTAGCCTACTAAAGGACTGAGGTTTAATAATGTTGCTTAATTTTTGTCTTGTTTTGTACCTTAAAGAGCCTAAGGGTATATGGTGCAAATAAGATTGGTCCATTCATGCCTTAAAGAGCCTAAGGGTATATGACGTGAATGATGCCTTGCTTAAGTAGCCTAATAAAAGCCAAATTTTGGTCGCCTCGATGTGGACTTTAATCTTGATTGCATTTGATCTTTTGAAAAGGGCTAGGAGCTAATTATTGCGTTCTTTACCATACGCTTTATTTTCAGAATTAATAAGTATCGAAACAAAAAGTCTTAAAGAGCCTTCGGGTATATGACTTAAGTAAAATCCTGAGATACAAAAGTAGGATTTGCGGGAGGAAAAGTAAGTACACAATTAGTATTTATGAGTAGTGTTAGTGTCATGACTTGTAATTAACAATGATCTTGTTTTTAAGCTTAGCATGGGAAAAGTGAAAAATCGGGGATGATGAAGTTATCTTTTAGACACTTAATTGTGCTTTTTGTTCTATGATCCTAAAAGTTACCAATGTGGTAATGAAAACATTGCATTATGTCAACACAAATAAATTGTAGTTAGGTAGTTAATAATCAAGAAAATATCTTTTAGGACACTTAATTGTGCTTTTTGTTCTGTGATCCTATAAGTTGTAGTTAGGTAGTTAATTGTCAAGAAAAATCATAAAAAGAGAAAAAAAATCTTAGAAAATGGGAAATTGGGTGTTTTATAACTTGTGATCTCTTAATTTTCTCAACAAAAATCTTTGCTACTTTTCAAAGGTTTAGTTTGGGGAATTTTTGAGGTATTTGGTTATAAGGCATATGATATTGCGTGAGGACACACAATCGTTTAGTTTGGGGAATTTTGATAAGTGTAGAATACACATATCCGTTTATGCCTAAAATAACCCAATTAAACCCCAAAACAGACCAAAAATGGCAAAAATATGCTTGTATTTGTGTTTTGTGTGTGCAGGTACGGATAAGTCAAAAATCACAAGAAAACAGTCAAAAGCAAGCAAGCACGGACACGAGAATCAGAAGAGTACAAAGCCGAAGCCCCAAAAGCCCAAATCCCTAGTCCATGTCCTTTTAAAAACCACAAGGGCCAAACTTGTAATTTCCCGAAAGTGTATTCATAAAACTTGAAATAGGAATAGGAAAGAGGGCCAAATGAGCAGAACACCCAAAGTCAACAGTTTTAACTGTCGATAAATTGGGCGCGGAAGCATTATCAGCTCTCATAAGCCATCGTCCCAAAATTACTTTTACTCAAATCAAAGGGGTTTCCTAATTAAAGGGTGCTTAGGTTCAATTCCAAGAGCTCTCTAACACAAATGAAGGGACAAATCAGTCTTTATCAAGGGATTACTTAGCCTCTCCCAATCAAAGGCCACGTCAACAATGGTGAAAGCACAAATTTAAGTGGGTTTTTGTGCTAAAATACTCACAAAAGAAGCACAAACGTCACATCAAGAGAATGACATGCTGGCAATCCTCAGGTGTCCACAATTTGATCAAACGGCCACAATTGATGCTTGGATGATTGAAGAAATGATTGGTTGAGATTGAAAGATTAGAGAGCAGGGCTAGAGATCCTAGAAGCTTCTTTCAGAACCTATAAATAGGCCTCACTTCTCACCTTCTTTTTAATCTAGTTTTTTAGTAATTTTTAATGTAGCTTAAATTCGTGTTTTCCTTAAATGTAATTTTCCTTTTTCAAGTAATGTAATCAGTTTCTTTAATTAATGAAATTCAGTGTTTAGTATTTTAAATCTCATTTTCTAAGCTCACATTTAAAGTCATAAGCTCTCTTAATAAGCTAAGTTGTCTCAATAAGCTAATAAGCTCATTTAAAGCTCTTTCAGTCTATAAGCTGAAATAGAGCCGTTTGAATTCAGTATTAATCTTATCTAAACCTTAAATCAGTTTAGTCTTACATGGATCTTATTGTATTTGAGCTTTTGGAAGGGGATCTTAACTTGGAAGAGATCCCAAGGACTTTACTCTAGCTTATCTAATAAGCTAGGGAGCTTGTAGCTGCCTTTATTGGTTCCTTTTGTTTAGCTAAAGGATCAAGTAAGTTCTCTTTTCATCCTTCTCTAATTTTAGTTTAAATTGTTTAGTTATAGCTTATATGTTTAATATTGCTTATTTGCTTATTCTCTTTGCTTATTAGTGTTTAAACATCTCTTCTAGTAATAGCTTATCAGTTGTTTGTCTACATCTGTTTTTGCTTATATAGTTATAGATCATTAGTTATTAATTTCTGTCATAAAGATTCATAAAATCCAAAAATATTAGTTTAATTAGTTAAGATCTTAGAATTTTACTTATTCAGTTGTTTAATCATGCTTATTAAAGTAGTTTTAATCTAATTTTTATCTGGTATTTAGTAATTAATCATTAAATTTCTCTTAAAAAGCTTTTCTCAGTCCTGTCAAAATGGTAAAGGGGTGTTTGGTTTAGTGCACTCTTGAATTGCACTACCAGTACTAACTAAAGAGTTAGTACTGCCTTCACAAGATTAGTACTGCTGAATCTTTACACTACCAGTACTAACCATAAGTTAGTACTGTTAGCTTAAATTTCAGTAGGATTAAGTTTAGTTTCAGCTTATTAAGGATTTAGTTTCAGTTTTCATTATTTAGTTTAATTCATAGCTTATTTTTGTCCTTAAAAGTCGAATTGCATCAGCAGTACTTTTATGGTCAAAGTTGAGAAAAAAAGACTTAAAAGATTCCATTGTAGACACTTAATATGGGACGGATGGAGTAGTATTTTTGTTCTCTAAAACGTGGCTAAGTCTCATAAGTTTAGTGTTGGCGTTTTCTTCTTAATTTTTGTAAAGGTCAAACAGTTCAGTTATAGCATATTTATCCATTCGTGAGTAAAGAGTTTGTAAAAGGCGTGTATCAATTTTTTACTCATAATCATATGTGTGTTAGTCAAAAATTGTGTGCTTGTGGTTTTACACTGTTAACTTTTTCTTTCTCATTCGTTTTTTTACTTTGTTTTGGTGCCTTTTTTACCTGTTTAGAAATTACATAGATTCATATTTTCTCTACTAAAAACAGTTTCGTCTATCCTTTTGGGCTTATCCATTTAAATAAAATTTGCATTTTGTAAGAACACAAGGACGATTGCTGTAGCTTACTTTAGGCTTTCTTCATAGCGTATTTCTACAACTTTCAGTGCCCAACTCGTAATATAGCTTATCAGAAGTTCGGTTGTAGCTTATTTGTTACTTTTCAAGGCTTATTTCGTGACTATAACAGCTTATTCTCCAGCTTATTCACGTAGCCTAGTGTAGCTTATTTGGAGTGGGCTTATTTGAGTTATACAACATGCTTATTTTCAGCTTATAAGACACGGTTTAGTCTCTTTGTTTTTGCAAGGTTTTACTTGTGTTTCAAACAAAAAGCCATATTCTTTCAAAACGGTCATAAGTAGCTTCTTTTTAATGATTTTCGAGACTGATTGTGGTGTAAAGAGATTATTTCAAGCTTATTCTGAGTTGGCTTATTAGTTTTGTGGTCCACGGTTTGAACATGACAAGGGAACACAGATCCATGTTTTTAGCATAAAGGACACAAGGACAGTTTGTTTGTTAGGCAAAAAGACATGAATCGAAAGTACTAGTTGCGACTTGTCGTGTGGTCCCAAAAAGACCTACGTTTTGCCATTTTATTTTGTAGTGTGTTGGGCTTGCGACCTGTGGTTGCGGTTTGATAAACAGGTACAAAGAAGACCATTTCTCATGAACTTGCGAATTGTCACGCTGCCCAAATTTCTACAAATCTTGCGGTTTGTCTAATTGCGTTTTGTCTCTTGCGGTTTGCATCTTGCGTTTTGTGTCTTGCGATTTGTGTTTGACAGGGGAACAAAGCTTTGCGGTTTGTGTCATTTACTAAAATGAAACTCTGTCTAAATTTTCTCGATTCTAAGAAATATGCATTAAGAATAAGTCGTGTAACAGATTAAAGGTTAAACGATTAAGTTTCGAGTGTTTTCGGTTTTTCGGGTTTCGACTTCGGTTGTTCGCGGGTCTTCTAACTACTACCATTAGCATCGCGATCTCTCAACGATCATCGTAACGTGCTTCGTTTGTATCAAATCATTACGAAACAATTTTGAGAACATATAACATGCGTTCTTATTCCAAGGTTGAAGAAGACCAAAACTAATTATTCATGCATACGTAACTGTAACTTGCAAAATTTCATTCGTGGGTCTTTTATTATTTCAAAGGTTCAAACTGATTTGAAAGGGTTCATCTTAATTCAAAGAGTTCATCTTTTTGAAAGGGTTAAGCAACATGAAAGGACCATTCTCGTTTTGAAAAAGTTAACAAATTTTTAATGTCTTTCAAAAGTTCTCACCTTTAGTCCTTTGTTGGTAATTGTTTTTCTCCATTCATCCTTCATTACAAAACGATTTTCAATATTAGTCCTTCTCTTTTAAAGCATTTTCAATATTAACCTTAAATTTTCAAAACATCAATGTCATGTTTAACCTTTCATTTTTTTAAATTTCTCCATTTTACACCTTTAGTTTTTAAAATTTTTACTTTTCGCCTTTTTAATTTTCAAAATTTTTATTTAAAACCTTAGTTTTTACCATTAGTCCTTTTAGCTCAACAAATCGTTAACAAAAGTTCAAGTTCTTCAACAACAACAAAGATTTCACTAACAACAAATCACAACAATTCATCATTCTTTCACGGTTTCTTCTTGATTTAGTAAAACCCCGTAAAAGATTATTCTTTTCTCGGTTTAAGTCATAGAATTGTAAAATTCCGTGAACTCAAATTCAAATTATCCACAACAACAATCACTTAATCTACTTAAGATCCTTAATTTCATTTCACACATCGAACTTCAATGGAATCTTTGAATTCGAATTCACAAGAGAGAGAGTTGCATCAATTGCAACAAATGCAACACAAAGCAAAGGAAAGTTGCATGAAATCTTTTCGACTACTTCAATCACATCTCCAAGTTCTTTCATACAATGATTTAAAAATCAATGGATGTTTCGAACGGGCATTTACGACACTCTTTGAACAAGATGTTCAGACTTTCACAGGCTCAATGTTACTTCACTTGGATCAACTAGAAAAGCAACTTGGCAAAGAAGAATTTCAAGAAATTGGATCTATGGATGCTTTTAAAGCGCTCAAGAGACAGTTTCAGCTGCTCATCAGTTTCCAATACAATTTTGATTATTTTGATGATCTGATGATACGCAAGTACTTTCTAGCATACACTCGAACCGAGGTTCAACAATTCCGTAATACACTGATCCAACACATGGAATCTGTTAAGAAGTCCATTGTTGAAAGAGAAAAACATAAACAAGTGTATGACAGTAGGATGAATGACAGAAAGATGCAGCCAAAAGAGAAAAAGAAGTTGCAGACTCAAGAAGTTCAGTCAAACACCGTTCATGAATTGAAAGTTGATTCAGTCGTCATGGAAAACACTTGCTCTAGAAAAGAAAACGGTACTTCAGAGACTGCTTCTAGCAAAACAGTAAAGGAAAGCAGCTTCGATTCTGCAACAAAAGATGTACATGCAATCAAATACAAGATGTCAAAAGCAAAAGAGATATGCATGACGCATGAAGGAAAGGTTGATTCGAGTGAAGACTTGGATGTTAGTTTAATTGTTACAGAATGCAGTGGGACAAAGTCAGATGAGCATATTACAAGAAGCAGTTCAGGGACTTATATCACACATGTTGTGGATGCAGATATCAGACCAGTAAATGACTAAGTGCCATCTGCTGAGGTATATTTGACTGCTCAACACAATATCCTTGCTAATGAACAACAACATACTGATCAATCTGAACCAAGTTATGACACATATCTGTTGGAAAAGGTTGATAGCAATACCACTCCTGATTCAACAAATATGTGTCATAGGAGAGGAGAGATTGACCAGGATGCTGAACAATATCAAGCAAAAAGTCCTTTGCTTAAGGTTGACTTTCTCAAAATGAATGATATGGTTGAAAAAGAAGTTTATAATGAACTTTCAAACAGATTTTTACAACTTGAAAAACATTGTATTTCACTTGAAATTTCAATGCAACAAAAGGAAGAAAGTTTTCAAAGTAACAAAACATGTAAAAACCAAGATGCTCCTGAGTTTTGTGAATTTTTTTAAGATAAATGATTTGAAAGCTCAGCTACAGGCCAAAACCACACTAATTTGCAACTTGAAGAATCAAATTAAAAGTGTGAAGGAAGCAAGTAATGAAGCCAAGGTTAAACATGACATTGATGTTTTGAAAACAATAAACATTAAACTAGAAAGTAGTGTGGCTAAATTACTTGTAGAGAATGAGAAGTTAAATAAGGAAAATGATCATTTAAAATAGACTTACAAAGAACTTTATGATTCTATCAAAAAGACATGGATTCAGACGAAAGATCATAATGACTCACTGATTGCTCAAGTAAATAGTAATACTGTTGAAAATGCTGATTTAAAACCTCAGATTCAGGAAAAGGTTTTTGCGAATGTAGCATTGAAAAACTAATTAAGAAAGTTACAAGGAAATAGCGTAGATACTAAGTTTGCAAAACCATCAATCTTGGGGAAACCGGTTTTACAACCACCCAGAAACCAATAAGTTGTTAGACAACCGAATGCGTTTAAATCTTAATGGCCTAACTTTTCAAAACCATGGTTTGCCTCCTAAGATTATGTGAATAACGTTTTGTCAAAACCAGTCACTCCTCATTATTTGCCTAAAGTTCGAGAATATGTGCTTGCAAAACCTCATCACGTGATTGCACCTGGCTCATCTAGGAATAGTCAAGAAGAACCATATGGTTCAAATGATATGGCTCATAATCACTATCTAGAGGAAGCTAAGAAAAAGACTCAAAAAAGAAATAGGAATTCAAAACCTAGTGTGATGCATACTACCAGTCTACCAAACACTACTAATGGTAGCAAACCAAATCCTAGGAGTAACAATCAAATATTACTTGTATCTAAGAGTAGTTGTGGAATGTCAAATGGTGTATCGCTAGTAGATAACTCTAGGAATTCTAGTTCTTTTTCTGACTCCAAACACTTTGTTTGCTCAACGTGTCATAAATGTATCTTTAATGCAAATCATGATAATTTTATAACAAAATTCCTGAAAGAGGTGAATTCTCTTGCTAAGGTTCAATCCCCTAAGACTAGAAACAACAACAAACTCGTAGAACCAAAGAGTCATACTCAGAAACCTAGTAGGCAGATTACTATAGGACAAAGGTTTTCTCTCAACAAGTCTTCCGCTGTGCATGAGAAACCAAACACTCCTAGATCTTGTCTTAGGTGGATACCGACGAGTAGAATTTTCAAGCTTGTTGGTCTTAGGTGGATACCTACTGGAAAGATGTTCATCGATAGCATAACTAAGGTTGACAGTGAACCCCCAAATGGTTCAAATGAAGATATCACTAAGCCATATGAATGCAATCAAACTCTTAATGTCAGTGCAGGTATTCCTAACTTAAGTGCAGGTACATCTTGTAATCCTAAAAAAGAAAGACTCAAAGTTTGGTTGCCAAAAAGACTGATATCTCATAAACCAGTGGTTCAAGGGATTCAAATCTAATGCACATAAAGTGATGTCTGTTCACATCAGTTCAGGCCTCGCTCTTCAACGATAAAATGGCGTTTGTTCACATCAGTTCAAGCCTCGCTCTTCAACGAAAAATGGCATCTGTTGACAACACTTCAGACCCCGTTCCTCAAAGAAAAGAAAGGTGTACGCTTCAGTGCGCTTTATCTTCGGAAGAAGAGAAATCCTCTTGATTTTGACCATTCTTATCAACATGATTCATGCTTTTTCCATGCTTGTTCTGTTATCAAGTGGATCAACGTAACTTAGATTGTACTGTTATTCACTTATTCAATCAAAAATGGCAACCTCATATGCAATTTTTGAGGAGGAGAAGTGTGAATTAACTTCATGTTGATTGATGTTTGAAAAATGGTCATACAGCTCCTGCACACATCAGTTTAGGACTCGGGCATCATCTTATGACTCCTGGAACAATCAGTTCAGAACTCGTACCACAACCTCCTTTTCCAACACCTAATGTTCCACCAATAAAGAATGACTGGGATTCGTTGTTTTGCCCAATGTTTGATGAGTAATTTAATCCTTCTCCAAGTGTTGTTCACCCTGCTCTTATAGTTGATGCTCAAGAACTTGTTGCTTCAACCGGTACACCTTCCTCAACGACAATTGATCAAGATGCACCATCAACAAGTGCCTCATAAACTACTCAAGAATCATAATCTCTAGTTATTCCTCCTGGTGTTGAAAGAGAGTATCATGATATTGAAGTTGCATACATAGAATACGATCTGTACTTTGGTCTTCCAATTCCATAACCAAGTTCTATAGAATCTTTTTCACGGATTGTTATCCCAACCAACGTGAATTCGGTAAATCAAACACAAGAGCACATCGATCTATAAACCAAGGATCATCCGCTTGACATTTTTATTGGTGATTCTTCCAAACCGGTATCCACAAGACTCCAACTACAAACCGAAGCCCTGTTCTGCTACTATGATGCTTTCCTCTCTTCAATTGAACACAAAAGTTATAAAGATGCATTAACCTAATCCTGTTGGATTGATGCCATGAATAGCTCTATGAGTTCGAACATTTGGAGATTTAGGAGCTAGTATCTCGTCCAGATCAAGTGATGATTGTTACCTTGAAGTGGATTTATAAGGTGAAATTAGATGAACTGGGAGGTGTTCTAAAAAAACAAGGCAAATCAAGGAGCAAAATGAAAATTGAGTGGTTAAACTTTACTTCGTCGGCACAGAATATCAGCTGGCAGATATCTTCTCCAAGCCGTTAGGACGAGAAAAACTTGACTTTCTCATGTAAAAGGTTGGAATGCAAACTACGTCTCCAGAAACGCTAAAAAAGCTGGCGGACGAAACAAAAGAGTTATGGTGGGATCTCTTCATGTATCCTATGTAAATATATAAAACCTACAAAAACCATAAAAAAAGAAAAATAGAAAATACCAAAAATATTTTTCAAGACATGTCTTCTAAAAATCGATAACATTTATGGACCTAGAAATGTCATTCAATAATGACACGGGTCTTTAAATGAAGTTCGAGCAGAAGTTCAAACAGTTTTAAAATATGTCTACATGGCTTGCAGTTATTTCAGACTACAACCCGCTTTTCAATCTGAGGAAGCATGTCGTCAAAAAAACA